>JACEIK010000159.1:347986-360472 GCA_018107945.1 Datura stramonium | reverse complement strand
CTTACAAAATGAGCTACTTTTTTTAATTAAAAATGTTATTTATCTTTTTAAATTTAAAATAAATTATTTAAAATTTTAAATTCTAAAAAGTTTAATTCAACTAAGCTTAATTTTAAGTAAAAATAATAATTAGGCAATATTTTAAATTTTTATTTATAGATTCTTAGCGGGATTAGTTGATTTACATTTAGTAATACGTACATAGCATTTGATAATAAATTTTCTCTATAATCCTGGTCTTTAGGATTCTGACGATAGCAGGCGAGACTAAGCAGAAATACAAAGTCTAGGTAATTCTATATCCACTCTGCCGGATCAATCACATTTGAGACCTAAGGAAGGAGAATTAGCGGCATCTCCTTCGAGAACAGCCCATATTCTCTTCAGTAATACTATGAGATAGATTAGGAAAGACTTCGTTTTCCGGGTCAAGGTTTGCATTTAGCTGAGGTAGAAGTTCGTAAGCAAGTGGAAAGTCAAAAAGGGGTTCTCTTCTAATTGAACTCCCCCCCGCTTACTTTCATTCCTTCTAATTCAAGGGTTATAGGAGCCTCCTTTTCTTGAAGAAGAGGTCCATCCTCATTTCCTTCCGCCTTATTTCCATTTCCCCCTTCGGCCTCTCCCTCTTCGAGTCGTCTTCACTTCTTTTGAGAAGAAGGTCGTTCAAGCATAGGGTCATCCTCTCTTTTCTTTCTTTTCTTTAATTGGCTTCTTCAATAGAGGCTTATGGATAGAATTGAAAGGGCAGTGAGGATTGTTCCTAGTATCATAGGGGAAAGGAGCTGAAAGCCACTTGACTGTAAGGAAAGGGGGTACTAAAAAGGGACTGCTACCAATTAGGCTAGAAAGAAGACAGTAAGCGCCGGGTAAAGTGACTTACTTGAATGGTGAGCTATCCTATAAGACTAAGAAGCGGGGAGAGAGAAGGATAACCTCTTTGAAAAGGACAGAGCCGCTTGGCCGCTACTTACACATCTGGAGTTCCGGATTGAACTAGGGAACGGAATTCAAGGGCAACGAAGGCCCTTAGATAGGACTTCATCTATGAATAGAAGAGATTTTCTTTCTAAATCTGCTTAATATCCTTATAACTGACCCAGCAAAAAATTAAGGATCTTTAAAGATTTCAATCTATGGTCCCTAATTTTTTATTAAATAAATATTATATATTTCATCTTTCTTTCAAAGCATATTTGTTTTTTTAATTTTTTCTTTTTAATAGTAACGTTTTAATGTTTTTATATTATTAATTTAAAACTATTATAAAATTTGTTATTTTTAAAAAAACTTAAGTAAATGTGTCAATTATATAAATAATTCTCTCGCCTTTAGGCTTTGAGATTGGGTTGGGGGTAGTATTTTTATTTTTAAACAAATAGAATATTTATTTTAATTAAAAACTTAAAAATTTTAAAAATATTTTTATTTTTTTAATTTACAATTTAATTTTTTTTGAGTTTTGCATAAAAATTATTGTAAATTTAAAAAACAAAGAACCAAAACAGAGTAGAAAAACCGGAATTAGCTTTCTGTTTGGTCGGTTTTCGGTTTTCGGTATTCTCTTACCACAGTGGGCGACGAGTCCGGTTTTTCGGTTTTTCGGTATTTATGCCCACCCCTATTCAGGGCGACGATCTGGTGTAAATGAATCATCTTGGCAACTGACAACTCCATTTTCTACGCGATTAGTGCCCTCCTCTAAACCTAAAGGGTTAGCATTGTTTTGTGATTCAAGTTACGCTGGTAGAGTCTTGAAAATTTACAGCACCCTATCTCTATTTGGTAACTGAGAATAGACACCTCTTTGTGATGGAGGACTCAATGCTTAACTCTCAGAATCCTCGTTTGCACAATCTTGCAAGAAGCACTTTCTTTTATCATGCACTTATCGATGACTCTCCAAAGGAAAGAATTCTAGCACTTCTTTTTTGTGATTGTGTACTATTCTAATGAGATTTCAGCTTCAAATTTCTATTGACTCCAAATAAGTAAACTTAAGTTAGTCACTCTTCCCACCTGAGTTTGAGGGGGTCTGTCAGAATATCAAGTCTAGATTCATTCTACTTGTATAAGGAAACTCTTATAAAATATTTCATATGATATTCTTATTTGATTATGGAACTCTTTAATAAGGAGAACCTCTTGTAAATTGGTAAAAGTTATAATCGAATCAATGAGAAGTTTTAATTAATTTCACACTAGTAATAATGATTGACTAATTTACCCCCCACCCCTCCTCTAGTTCTCTCACTCTAGTCCATTTGTTATACTTACAAATATACAATTTCAAGCAAAATTTGAAAACCAACCTCTTAAATTAGCATTGCTTTTGTTAAGTCCCGCACAGAGGGTGGGAGGCAAATCTGTCTCTTTATATGGTTTTCGGCAATCTTCACCTCTTGAGCTAGCTTGTGGGGTTGAGTTAGGCCCAAGGTCTATTTCTTTATCTTGGTATCAGAGTCAGGCCAACTCAAGTCTTGTTTCACCCAATGTTGGACTCCGATCATATATTGTCCACACTCCGGATGTCCAATCCTGGGAGTGAGGGAGGAGCATTAAGTCCCACATCAGTGGTGAGAGGCAAAATCTATCTCCTTATATGGTCTTGCAATCCTCACTCTTGAGCTAACTTTTACAGTTGAGTTAGGCCCAAAGTCTATTTCTTTATCAGCATCAGTAAGCTATGGGACAAATTCTTAATTTTCAATAAATGAAGGACACACAAAACATACAAAAACCTTCAGAATTTCATGCAATGTTGCATTATATCTAAAAATATATGTTTGTCAATATATCATCTAGAATATAAATTCTAACGAATATTTCACCCCTTATTCTAGTAATTGCTTATACAAAAGACTTATTGAACCTAGGAATCAACCATCTAACTGAACCTAGGAATCGACCATTTAACTTGAAGATATAACTGAATCCTCAATGCCCTGAGCCTTAATTAGTCCATCTTCGTATGCATGATAAGATCATACCACAACAACATATCCAGTGTGATCCCACAAGTGGGGTCCGGGGAAGGTAGAGCGTACACAAATCTTACCCCTACATTGGGAGGTAGATAGGTTGTTTCTGGTAGACCCTCGACTCAATAAAAACATTTCAAAACAGGTTTGAAAAATACAAGGTGAAAGAAGCTCAGCAAAAATAATAAGATAACCAAAGCAAAAGAACAACAGTAGTGATAAAATTGAAGATAAAGATAATGATAATAGGAGAAGAGGGAGAAAATAAGATACTCCAAACTGGAACCATGTCCTTCCACAAGAAAGAGAGAAATCGCTCCACTACCTGCTAACTTTATACCTTAATCCTCAACCTACATGTTCACTTATCTAGGGTCATGTGCTCTATGAGTTGAAGATGTACCATGTCCCCTCTAATCACCTTCCCCAATTTTTCTTCGATCTACCTCTACCTGGCCTTAGGCCTATTACTATCAACTTCTCACACCTCCTCATGGGGCATCTGTGCTCCTCGTCTCCACATGTCCGAACCATCTCAGTCCTGTTTTCCTCCTCTCCACCATGAAGGTCAATTCTACCTTGCCCCGTATATCTTCATTTCTAATCTTATCTCTCCTAGTATAGCCGCACATCCATCTAAGCATCCTCGTTTCTATTACTTTCATCTTCTGAACGTCTGAATTCTTGACTGGCCAACATTCTGACAATTTTCATGGATTACGTAATGGAAGAAACTTTGCACCAATGGCTAGAGCTATAGATGGACCAAACATTAACCCTCTAGCTTCAATTACAACAACATTGGCAATAAGATTCTCAAGTAGAAATTAGCTTGCAAGCTCAGGGAATGGCTAACCTAAGTTCACTGAAGGAGGTTCAATTGGATCCCCTTCATCGGAAAATTTTATTGTGCTAATAGGATAAAAACATTTTTTACACATAAATTTTTAATCTCTTTGATATAATGGAGGTTTTAAATGTAGTGGTAACAGGACTTCAGAAATTGTTTTAGGTCACAAGTTTGAATCCTAAATGTGGTATTTTTATATTTTTATAAGTCCTCTTGTTAGGATTTTTGGTTCCACCACTAATCCCAAGGACGAATTATGGTTGCATAGAATGCTTAGCATACTTTTTCAAACCAATAACAATAACAACATACCAAGTGTAGTCCCACTAGTGGGGTCTGGAGAGGGTAGTGTGTATGCAGGACCTTACCCCTACCTTGGAGGTAGAAAGGTTGTTCTCAATAGACCATTGGCTCAAGAAAATAGCAGGAGTGAAGAAACCAAGACAAAAAAACTACACAAGGCATGACAAACCATACCAAAAAAGGAAGGGTAATGCAACAAAATAATACGATAAACGAATTACAAGGGACAATATATAGTAATAGTACAATGACTACTACTATGGAAGGATAAGCGAGACTACACTCAACTATCTACTAACCTTCTACCCTAATTTTTGTCCTCCATAATCTCCTATCTAAGGTCATGTCCTCGATAAGTTGGAGTTGCGTCATGTCCTATCTAATCACCTCTCCCCAGTACTTTTTCGACCTACTTCTACCTCTCCTGAAACCATCCATAGCCAACTTCTCACACCTCCACACTAGGGTATCCGTGCATCTCCTTTTCACATGCACGAACCATTTGAGCCTCACCTCGTAACTTTTCCTCCATCGATATCATTCCCACCTTATCCCAGATATCTTCATTTCTAATCTTATCTCTCCTAATATGCCCACATATCCATCTCAACATCCTTATTTCCATAACTTTCATCTTCTGAACGGGAGAATTCTTGACTAACCAACACTCCGCTCCATACAACATAGTCGGTCTAACCACCCCTCTATAGAACTTGCTTTTAAGTTTAGGTGTCACTTTCTTATCACACAAGACTCCAGATGCGAGCCTACATTTCATCCACCTTTGCACCAATACAATGTGTGACATCATCATTAATCTCCCTATTATCTTGGATAATAAATAAACCCAAGATACATGAAACTTTCTTTCTTCCCAAGTATCAAGCCTCACTTCCACACCAACCTCATGAGTTACGTCACTAAACTTGCACTCCAAGTATTGTCGTCTTGGTCCTGCTCAAGAAGAACCCCAATTTCAGGGTGTCTCCATACCTCCAGCTTAGCATTAACTCCGCCGCGAGTTTCGTCAATTAGAACTATGTCATTTGCAAATAACATACACCATGGTACCTCACCTTCAATTTGCCGTGTCAATACATCCATCACCAAGGCAAACAAAAATGGGCTAAGAGTTGATTCCTGGTTCAACTCCATCACAAATGAAAAATGCTCTGAGTCTCCTCCCACTATCCTCACTGGGGTCTTGGATCCGTCTTACATATCCTTAACCACCCTAGTGTATGTCACGGGTATGCCTTCGACCTCTAAGCAACTCTATAGAACTTCCCTCTTGACTTTGTCATATGTCTCTTTTAGATCGATGAACACCATTTATAAGTCCCTCTTCCTCTCCCCTATAATGTCCCACCAATCTCCTAACAAGATGGATGGCTTTTGTAGTTGAACGTCCCGGCATGAATTCGAACTGGTTCTCAAAAATAGGCATGTCCCTCCTCACTCGCATCTTCACCACCATCTCTTAAACATTCATAGTGCGGCTTAGCAGCCTGATACCCCTATAGTTGTTGCAATTCTGAATGTCCTACTTGTTCTTGTACAACGAAATCATTGTACTCCACCTCCATTCTTCGGGCATTTTTGTCGTCTTAAAAATGATATTAAACAACCCAATCAACCGCTCCATACCTGACTTGCTTGCGCTCTTCCAAAATTCCACCAGAATCTCATCTGGTGCAGTCGCTCTTCCCCTGTTCATCCTTCGAAGCACACCCTTAACCTCATCTTTATACAACTAGAATACCCAAAATCGTGACACCTTTCAAAGTGCTCCAAATCTCCCAACGCAATGTCTTTGCCCCCTCATTCGTTCAGGAGTCCATGAAAATATGACTGTCACTTGTCTAATGAGTGAGCTCCACCAATACTTTGTCGTCCTCGTCGTGATGCACTTCACTAGGTCCAGGTCTCTGGTCGTCCTCTCTCTCCCCTTAGCAAGCATGTATAGCTTTTCATCCCTGTATTTGACCTCTAGTTCTGCATACAAACGCTCAAAAACTATCGTTTTTGCCATTGTAACCGCAAACTGTATGGACATTGTCTTGTTTTTCAACAGCATAAGGCTTGGTGGTAGCCTAGAGCACCATTTATATCATAGTATTAGCCTTATTCATCTAGTTTCAGGCTTTTGGTATCTGTTATCATCTATTGTTTATTATGTTTAGGTTGTTGCACTATGTTATTGCTATTAAAGTCCCTTGCATATATGTCCTGCACTGCTTTTCTATTAGTTGTCATGTTTTCTTCACTGTCGTTTCTCCTTTACATTACCACTTTGATTTGCTTCACTTGAGTCGGGGATCTTCCCGAAACAATCGTTCTACCTCCAAGAGGTAGGGGTAAGGTCTGCGTACACTCCACCCTCCCCAGACCCCGCTTTGTGGGATTTCACTAGGTATGTTGTTGTTGTTGTCCATACTCTGCACCAACAAGGCAACACTCCACCTCCAATAAGGCAAGAGTAAATAAACAAGGATTAAATAAGCCAATACAAAAGGAATGGAATATGAAGTTAACACACAATCACAAAAAAAAATTCAATCACCTACTAAAGAGAAGTTAGCACACAATTACAGAGAAGCAAGCAAAAGTGGCAATAAAAAGGGAACAATTCAAATCTAGCAAGTCGGCAGTACTATGCAAATATGATTATTGCCCATCGAGAATCACACACAGACTAGGTATCCGAGAACAGAAAAGATGAAATTTATTCGCAGATCTCTTAATCAAGCAAGCAAGAATGGAGCAAAATGAAATGAGGAACTACTATAAGTCAGAAATCGCACACAAAGGTACGAGAATATACTAAGGGGATGAAGCAGAACCTGGTATGCACCGCAATTCTTGAAGAAAAATAAGAAACCTGATCGTCAGATGTCGCCGAGGAGATTCTTCTCGTACAGATCTTGTCTTTTCGAATGTTGTCGGAGGTTGCTAGAGATACTCGGTCTCGCCGGAGAAGATGGAGGATGGGAAGAGAGATAGACCAGTGAGACAAGAAAGAGAGGGAAGAAAGGGTCTACTTCTCTGGTCATTGAAGGAGAGTACACGTCGGAGATGAGACGTCACTAGAGCCGACAGTGGTGTTCATCAATCAGTCGACTTTAGTGAGCTGGAAAGAGAGATGATAGAGAGATGTTCTCGTATGCGTTTTATTTCTCTTTGGAGAGAGAGAGAGAGAGATGTTCTATAACTTCTTCAAACCAAATGTCTAATTTTCTGGCTGATTGCTGGTATCTTTGAGTAAAGATATACTGGGTAACTACAGCTATTATACTACATTGAGCATCATGCAAAGATTCTACGAGTAATTATTAATGCAAACATGAAGGAAGTTTGAAATGTAAGAGACTACATGATAGATGATATAAGTATACCTGTAATCAAAATATCGGTGAATATTTTCTAGAGCGGTATAATAGTCCTGATGATAAAGGCTATTCAAGTAACGCAAGAAGTGAACCTTCAATGCACAAAAAGTTACTTTAGATACAGATAACACAAAGTCAACTCAAATCCCCAAAACACCTCGCTCTGTAGAATCTTACACGATGTAATTCAGGAGCTAATTTAAGAAGGTCCTTCAATACAGACTCAAAAGCATTCAGAGGGAAGGAGCTTCCCTGCCTGAAAGAGAAAATAAATTATTCAATTAAGAGATTCACAAGTGTCTTTGGACAAACATGATGTGTTGAATAGTAGTATTGATAAAACTTCAGTCACCTTTCAATTGTATCAGCTTGCTCCAATAAATAACCTTGTATTTGCCAGTTTGTACGTAAGAAAGCCCCGGATGGAGAATCAACAGAATCCGATACATCACAAGAAGAAGATGCGCGTGCGCTAACTTCTCTAGGCTTATTGATTTTTGTAACTTGTGGCCCAGGAGAAAAATCACGATCTGCAACATGACTAACTAACATTAGGCACTTAAAAAGCATATGTGTCGTTTGTCTAGGCTTATTCATTTCTAAAAGCATTTTAGTAAGCAAGAACCAAAGACAGTTTAAAGCTGAACATGATACTCAAATTACTTAGCAAATATCAACACATCTTATCTTAGGCAGGTAAATAAGATTATTACAGCAATTAGTAAGGGTCGGTAATAGCTTCTACGGTTTCAGTTGATTTTAATATTTGGAATCCCCTTAATATTTTGTACTACATGAGATGGAAATGCCCCTAGATCCTTTATACTTCTATTGTATAGGCTTCAAAACAAGTTGTTTGTCTAGACAGTCATCATATCTTAGGCAGGTAAATAAGACTGCTACAAATGTGGGACTCTAACCCACTCTAACACCCTCTCCACGCCCAGGTCCAACTGGAGAGTGGACCGGTAGCCCAAATGGGAATGGACCTGGCTCTGATACCATGTAAAGATATGGCACTTGGGCCTAACTCAACCCCAAAAGCTAGCTCATGAAGGGAGGATTGCCCAAGTCCGCATAAGCAAACCACCAGTCCATTTCCCAACCAATGTGGGACTCTAACTCAATCTAACATTGTAGAATATCAAGTAAACTCAACATGACTATATCATCTGTAATAATATTTATCAAAAAAATATCATCTAAAATTAGAATCCTGGTTTTGTTCGTTGTTCACACATTAAATCTGAATTGTGCTTCAAATTGTTTGATTACCTATATGATGTCCTAAAACCTTATTCTTGTTGGAATAAGTTGAAGGAATGCTTATCCTTGTGACAAATAGCGACAAAATGTTTTTGGAAGGAGCATAGCTCTACTCTTTCTCTACTTCCTTTTGGAACACAAAGCCCTTTCTCATGGAGTGATAGTAGCATAATTCTCAACTGAATAATTGGACGCAAACTTTGCAACATACAGGAATCAATCTTTTCCAATGCATATGAATATGGTTTTAACTTTAAGGAAATCTACCAAAGAAAAGTACCTTCAATTGCTCTAACTAGAGCTTTAGGTGCATGATTGTGGAAAGAAAGTCTTTCATCAACCACATTTCTTGATTCAATTTCTTTGTTGACTTTCTCGACAACAAAATTCTCCAAATCCATGTTCTCATAGTGCATTGGTGCTTCAGTGTCGCTATCAGAATCCTCGAAATGGGATAACTCATAAGTTGAGAGAGATTCTTTGCAATATGTTGCTACATTTGTCAAAAGATGACAGACAGCCTACTCAAAGAAAACAATCCAGAGATACATGTTTACTAACTTTTTAAATGGGTGGAATTACTCTATGCATGATCCAAGCAAAAATAAGTAACATATAGCGAGTCAAATTGGAAAAATAAAACCAAAAATCAAACTGTCCAATAATGCAATGAGTGCACAAGAATAACACTTAAGGCTCATGCGTTGAACTTTATGCTTCATTGGTGTCCTTGTCTTGATAGAGCCAAGTCTTTCTGACAAGATAATGAATAGTTTGATAGTACCTCAAATGACAATAGATTAAACGCAAGTAAGCAACGACGAACAAAGACTCCAAGATTGCTGCTAGGATCCAAAATGATTTGATCATCATCCATGACATTTGAATCAGAACCCCCAAGTATGCCTATTCATGATAATAACATAAAATGATGTAAATAAAAAGTTAAGCAGGATATAAACTTAGAGCAACAACGAATTTCATTACCTCGCAAGTCATTAAAAAAGTTAAACAAATCATCTGGTGAGGCTAGTGATGATAATTTGCGAGCTAAATGGTCGCTCAACCAATGATTCAATACACCTCCAATTTCCTTAAGTTGTGCGACGAGTTCATCCAGCTTTGGCTCAAAAATATCCTCAGATGACTGTTCCAAGATAAAAAAAGACACACTTCCTTTGTTCAAACAGCAATCTCTACACTATGCTTGGAGAGTTATACCCCAACCGTTTTACCGACAAAATCATTGATATATAGTCCTAAAACACATTCTCCATACCAAGAAAAAATGAGTAGTAAAATCCAAATCAGCATAATGCATATCAAACACCATAGTAAAAGTTTCAGTTGCCTTTTTTTCTAGACATGAAGAACTAAGCTCAAGTCAGAAATTTTAACCATATCAACATAAATCCACTTCTAATACAGTATACAGTAGAATTCTGAATCTTCAGATGTCAAAGGTACAACAAGTACCGAACTTGAGGAGCTGATTCGTTTGATTCTTTTATCTGATTAAATTGCTAGCACAGACTAAATCGGTTTCACCAATCATAAATCCGTAATCAGTGTTTAATTATCATAAAAAAGAATCACCTTTTCATAAAGGTTACTGCATTACTTTTAAACGCCTGTTAACAATTAATTATTTAAATAAACAAGATATATTATCTAAATTGATTAAATCACTATATTGTACCATAACAATTTCATAGTGAATTATCACTTTTTCAACCAACACCCTCATTTTGCTCATTAATTTTATTTGGTCCAAAAACTCTTTTTACAACATTTACCAGCATCAAACTTTTACTGAATCAGTTTCAGAGTCAGAATCAGTGGACAAGATGGGTTACTCAGATGGTAAGCACCACTCCACATCCAAAGTTGAGGTTGTGGGTCCGAATCACCAAAGGAGCAAAAGGGGGAGCTCCAAGGGAGGGGTAAAAAAAAGAGTCAGAATCAGTGGTTAGTGTTCTACCCAAAAAAAGAAAATAAGTAAAAAACAACACTTTCAGCAGAAAATTGAAATTGAATAAATTCTAATCGACTATTTAATATCACTCGAAGAGTACAAAAGCAAAAAACACTGCAGTAAAGAATTTGAAAGCTAACAATTTTGCTACCTTAGTGAGAGATAGCAAGAAGGAGCCCAGAAGATTGTGTTGAGAGACCGAAGAGAAAGGGAAAGGAACTGAACTTTGGGACGGGGGAGCATAGACTTGAATGAGAATGCAAATCGAGAGCTTGTGTGGTGTAATGGTGAAAGCTCCCGGCGCCTTTGATAATCCTGCCATTGCGGCTGCGACGGACATGGAGTGAGCGCGATTCAGATGGAGGCCAGTTCTAATTTTAATTTTCAAGTTTGAACTTTTGGGGGCTCTTGTTCAAGTTCAAAAATGGTCTAGATGAGCAGTTCATATTTTGTTCCCCGCAAGAAAAGCTCTTAACAAAAAATTTAAAAGTAATTTTTGCTTTAAAAGTTCTAAACTCTTACTTATAAAATACACCCATACTTAAAAATAGTGAATCAATTTAATTGGCTACAAATTTTATCTTATAGTTAAAAATTAGAATTTAAATATGTTGTCTGAAGGATAAATTTTAACTTTTGTCCATAAGACATATATTCATAATATTTTAAGATAATGAACTGTAAAATTGATCCAAAATCTTATTTTATAAGCAAAAGTTAAAATTTAAGTATGTTGTCCATTAGGCGTAAGTTTTACTTTTGTCCATAGGGCTGACATTTAGGATATTTCACGACAGTAAACCTGCTCAATTGATCACAAGTTATGCTTTATAAGCAAACGTTAAAACTTATATGTGATGGGCAACATAAATTTTTCGAGTTAAAAGATCATTTTTTAAAATAAAAAAAATTAATCCAAAGGAGAAAAAAATTTAAGATCAAACTCTTAGGAGGATACTAGCATAATTTTCTCATTTTTTCAAAGGCCTTTTTACATGGGTATACTATAAGAAGAACTGATTTATCATTTATATCAATAAATTTCATTTTACAAAATATAGCAATACTTTGTTAAGAAACTATATTCAAAACCTATTTAAAAGAGATTCAACTGCTTATTTATTACTGTGATTAGCATAAATATCTTCTAGAGTGATGCAATTCCAATTGTATAGAAGATCCTCCCCTAAATTCCTTGTTCACTTTGTAAAATTTATCATTGAAGATCGTTGTTCCATTTCGAATGATTCTCATAGTTGGCGGTCAGTATTCTTATTTGCTTCGATTTTTATGAGTTCTCTCCTCCTTCTCCCATCCATCTCGCATTAAAATCATCGACTATCTCTCAAGGCATATTTTTTAAGGCGATAGAAGAAGAAAAGGATGCAGGTTTGAGTCAAGAAGGTTCGTAACAGGAATTGATGGAACATGATGATTGTGGTCATTAACAAGTTATGATGTTGGTTGTCCGTTATTGATTGTTTCAGATGGTTTTACGGCGGCTTAATGGTGGTGACAGATTTGTGAGGTTTCAAATGTAGTTTTTTTGTAGATTTTAGATTGCTTCATTGGGAATACCAATTTTGAAGCAAAACACAAAGAGAGAATGAAAAAATGTGGGAAAAAATCCAATAAATTTCAACATTGGAACAAAGATTTTATCATTATCGTATTAAAATTACAGTAGAAGTGTATTATATATGAGTTCATATCAGAATTCTTCTG
>JACEIK010000159.1:170089-200475 GCA_018107945.1 Datura stramonium | reverse complement strand
CTAACTCTTGCATGCACAAATGAGGCTTAACATGGACTAACCCCCCTTAAAAGACCCTATTCCAACCTTAAAACGACATAGTTTAGGCCTTAGGAGTTTATAAAATTATAAGAAGGCCCTTACTAATTCGCAGAAAATAACTTTCAGGTGACCCTAATGGGTGACCTGACGATTCGTCGTGTCGCCTGTCAAGTACACTACCTCAGCCTCAATTAAAATTCCATAGGCTTGCTCAAGACCCACCTCACGAGTTGTTTGGACTGACCATGACTCGTGGGGTCCCATATGTTAAGTACACTGGTCAGACCTCCTATTTAATCCCTAACCTCATCCCACGGTTGACCTGGCGACTCGTGGTAGCTGACCACGAGTCGTTGCCACGCCCGTGGGTACCTCATTTACTCAGCCCAGTTCATCCTTCCCACAAGCCACCTGATGACTCGTGGGTTCTCCTCACGAGTCGTCTAACGAATCATCCTGCACTGCTGCAACATTTTTCAGATTTTTCCCGTTTGACTCCCCGGTGTGATCCTTGGGTTCCCGGGGTATAACATCTTTCCACTCCTAGTCATCATAGCCATACAATGACCATCATTCTTTGAATTCTAAACTGTGTCACTAGGTAGTGTACCCTTTTGCCTAGGGTTCATGGATGCTGACAATTACCCTAGCTGTTGTTCAATCTGCTTGATAGCCGTTGTTCAATCTTCTTGATAGCCATAGCATGTGACTCAACTCTCTGACCCATGCTTGATAGATCACTACGGATGTCCTTCAGCTGATCATCTATGGATCTAACCTTCTTGAGCACCTCAGCCATCATGCTTTCCAACTTTGACTGTCCAGCCTCCCCCTCACACACATTCGGAAGCACGTACAATCCTGCTGGGTTGTTGCGATAACCGTCATTCCTTGTCCATTCTCCTTCGTGCTCATGACCTTGGCTTGTCTCTGTACCCATTCCGGTTGTAATTGTCTCTATATTGGTTTCGACCTTGGTTTCTCAAACCTTAGCGCCAAGTGTCTTGTCCTGACCCTTGGGCGTTGGCTTAAAACTCCGTCACCTGGTTGTCCAATAAGTTTGCCTCCTCCTCGGAATCTGAGTACTCAGGCCTTGGCTCCTATCCCTGTCCCACTGCATTAACTTTTCTGGCTCCAGCGCCCATGATATGCTTTGTGAGCAAGTATAATGATGTGCGCATATGAGCCAATTCCTGCTCACGTTCTTCCTCCTTCGTTGGTCTGCAGTCAAACCAACAGCATATGTACTAGCTGCTGTTTCCGCTTCTCGGGTGTGCCATTTGTTTTGGTCACTCTATCTAAAATAGTGGAAGCTTGCTTCCAGTGCGGCTCATCAGTGCTCCTCCCGCCACTGTGTCTGCTACAACTTTAGTACTGTTGTTCAATGATCTGTAAAAAATTTCCAACAAGCTATCATCAGGAATTTTGTAATATGGACACTTGGTTAACTTCTTCATGAACCTCAACTAGATTTCATGAAGTGCCTCAGTCTTCCGTTGTCAGAATTATAAATTTCATCCTTAAGTCGTAGCATCCTGGAAGGTGGAAAGAATCTCTTTAGAAAAGCCTGTTTGAGCTCCCTCCAATTGATAATGGAGTCGTTAAGCAACTCTAATAACCATAAAGTGGCCTCCACAAACCAAGAAAAGGGGAAGAGTCTTAGCCTTATAGCGTCCTGGCTGACTCCGAGCAACCTGTACGCCTTGCATATTCCCACAAAGTTCGTCTGGTGCAGGTTGACATCATTAGTTGTGTGACAACTAAACACCCCCTTCATGTTAAATAATTGGATCATGGTGCTAGTGATGTCAAATTTTACCCCAGCAGGAAATGGTGGTGGTATGATAGCCCCAGTTGACCCGACTTCATCAATGTACGGGTCATCCTCATCAAAGAATTGAGGGGCATATATTTGGCCTCTGTTTCCCCTTCCACGATGGCCAGTGTTGACACCTCATCTCTAGCATCCTCCGCATCCTGAAGTGCATCTTGCCGAGCTAGCTCGACTTTCCTAACTTCTTCAACAATATGGGCATCTCTCTGCTCTTGGTTCTCCATCCTTCGCAGTGTTCTTACGAGTTCGAGATCCAATGGAATCAAGGGGTTTCCACTCCGAAGAGTACTTGGCATTCACCAAGAATAACCTGTGGATATCCAAAAACAAAAAAAAATTCAAGAAATAACAACCAAAAGTTAAATACAAGCAATTAATCTAATCATAGTTGTATTCCCCGGCAACAGCGTCACTTTTTGATAACGCTCAAACTCACACTTCCTGGCAAAGTATGAAGCGGATGTTGTCAATAAAGAACCCAAAAAAGAGGTTGGGGTCGAACCCACAGGGAACCTAACAAAGAGGTTGGGGTCCAATCTTCATTTAATCACCTCAAAAATCGTGGCACCCGTCCCCGCAATGAAGCTACAAAAAGGTTCACACTGGCAAAAAGAGTCAAAAATCACAAAATGATCATGTGGATCATTACAGTATATATTTCATTGAACAGAGAGTCAAAATACTGAAATATTTGGATTAGTGTTCAAAAGTAAGTTGATAATATCGGAAATAAGTTTCTGGTGCAGAATTCGCTAACCTCTAACTTTTGGATTTAAAAAGAAAAGGTTACAGGTAATCTAAAAAAGATACTTGTTGAATTAGTAAGCCTCTTAGTCATGTTAACTTTCTTATCCAAAGGGTTGGGTATTTTAAAATTATTATGGATTAGCCTAAAACTAGGAAATTAACATGAGATTGATATGATATGATTATAGATTGATCAAAGGAAGTCATATGGATTGTTCTAGGTGACAAGTTTGGTATTTCGACACGAGTATTGTGAGTAGTAACCTTACAGCACTTTGTGTTTCCATAACATGCATGGTTTATACATAATTTTGAAAATAAATCGTGTTACAAAATGCTTTGAAATTTCATACAGGATAAGCCTTTTACTTGATATGATACCAAAACATACATTAAAGATGTTTATCGTTATTTTTGACGTTATCACTTTTATTAGATGTGTTCTATTGTTACTTGAGATATGATTCTCATTACCAAAATGAAAGTACATGATTTGATGAGAATTTAAATACCCTATGTTATGTTTAAAATGTTTCCATACGAGTACTTATTGTTTACAAAGAAAAGCATAAATAGGAGTAGACTTTGATGATCCCATAGCTAACGATAGGTTCATTAGACCTGGTGCATATTGTATTTATAGATTATTGTTACAGTCTCGCTAGGGAAAAGGTAGAACTAGCATACAATTACCGATTTTTCCTCGAACAGGGACCTACCATAATATTTGACTCCTTTATGAAAGGTCCATAAGTATTGGCTATCTCTCAAGGTAGAAGGCCATACCGATTACATAATTCATTTCTGGAAACCTCCCAAATATAAGATTTGACACGATAGTATTTTCATACTTTATTATCAAATTGTTAATTGATTTCTTCTTAGAAGAAACAGACAAGACTAATTTTTGGTTACCATTTCTAAAGAGGCACTTATTTCATGATATTTGTTGATTATCATACTAGCATATTTTATGACTTGTCCCTACTGAAAACAGTTGTNCTAGCATATTTTATGAATTGTCCCCATTAAAAATAATTGTGATTAAGTGTTATTACTCACTGAGCTAGTGACTCACTCACCACTATTTTTTTACAGAGACCGTAGGAGATGTTGGTGAGAATTTTATTAACTAGAGTGTATGAGTTGACAGGTTTTGGTTAGCCCTGAATTGTTTTGCATGGGCAAGAAGTTTATTCATGTGTTTTTCCATTGTCTTTTAAAAATATTAGAGTCACTCTATTAGTTATTTCATTAGTTTCATGAGTATTCTTTTGTTATTATAGACTTGCGACTAGTATTAGACTTATTTTTGTATTTGAAGATGGATTTAGTATTATTTCATTTCAAGTAAACTGTTGACGAATATTATGACCTATTTTGGTGATATCGGTTTTTTCTTATTAAGTTCTAAGATAGGAAAATTATAAATAGGCCCAAAAATAGGAAAAACTCTGCCCGATTTTCTGTAAATATTTTGTTAAGGCTTACCTTGAAATTTTATCCCTTATTGCCAATCACGGTCCTAAATTGAATCGTGAAAAAGTTGGTATCATAGCCTTACATTTGGTTATTCTTTTGATTAATGGATCATATGTTAGTAGTAGAATATCAATTATGGTTATGTAGCCGGCCATTCCTATAATCGTGCTTCTACGAGGGCCTGATAGGACGTGTCTTGTCTTTCTTTCTTATTCCTTCTTACGTGTGTGACGTTGGAATAAACTAGAT
Source organism: Datura stramonium (assembly GCA_018107945.1). Classification (NCBI taxonomy): domain Eukaryota; kingdom Viridiplantae; phylum Streptophyta; class Magnoliopsida; order Solanales; family Solanaceae; genus Datura; species Datura stramonium. The sequence goes on along the minus strand of JACEIK010000159.1, from coordinate 196,142 downwards.
GAATCTAACAGTATTTATGTTTTTAAGAAAATGTCTCAAACACGACCATCTAATGGAAGAGCTACGATAGTTGCACCACAGGCACCTAATTCCACCTCGGGCGAACAACTGACTTCCACCACTAGAGGGAATGGCGGAGCTCATAGAAAGGGCTGAGGTAGGGGTCGTATGCCAACAAAAGGAGTCATAGTACCACCATGAGAATTACAAGAGAGCCTACTCCTGAAATGAGTGCTAGCCCACCTCCACCATCACGATACTTACTACTCAGGTGTTTATCTCCATACAGAGAGTCATCGAGAGCTTGGTTGACAGGATGGATAGGTAGGAGAGGATTGGATCTCATAATACTACACCAACATAAATATAGGCATAGTCTCAAGAACCTGCACAGACTTATACTTTTGGGAATAAAGTAGTATCTTTGTAAGAATTCTTGAAGTTGAGATCACTAATATTCACAAGTTCAGATAGTTCAGATGATCCTCAAAGTTTCTTGGATAGGATACTCAATACATTACGAGAACTAGGATGTTCCTGTGGGAGAGCTATAGAGCTTGCAATGTAAAAACTAGAGGACAAGGCCTATACATGGTATGAAATCACATTGTTAGGAAGGCATGCAGGACCAGCACCACTGACATGGATCAGTTTCTTCCTGATAGTATAAGGTGGAAATATGCTTGGGAGTTCAAAAGATTGGTCCAGGATCCAGATATAGATGTGTCAATATATAATATTGACTTTTGTAAGTTGGCTAGATATTCTCCTTAGTGGATGATAAAGTAGCTTGGGTTTAGAGGTTTGTTATTGGGTTGGTTGGTCATCTATAAAGTGTAGTTGCTCCCACAGATTAAGACTTTGACCTACATAGATGTAGCTGACCTTACTAGAAAGATAGAAAACAAGGGATGCGAGGAACATTCAGCCAATGATGTACGTAAGAAAGCCAAGATAGGGGGATTTTTCAGTGGAGGTTTTACAGTAAATTGTAAAGTAGGAGATTAGGGATAGTAGCAACAGGGTCCACAGATAGCGATAAATTCAATATCATAGTCCAGGTACATACCATATCATAGATAAGGTAATAAGGAACCATCATCATCATTTGGGCAGATGTATGCCACTACTCCATCCTGTCAGACCTGTGGCAGATCATATTTGGTCTAATGTCATGTTCTGACTGGAGAGTGCTTTTATTATGGACAGTCGGGATATCGCCTAATAGACTACCCTTAATATCCGAAGAAGTCCAGCTAGGCTTCTATTTAGTTAGCTGCACCTACTTAGGCTATTCGTAATACTTTAGGAATAGGAAATAGAGCTCGAGGTATTGGAGATCGTGCTACTGGGAATCAAGGACATGGGAATGGTAGTAGAGGCCAAGAAAGAGTTTTCACACTTACTAGACAAAATGTTAAAGCCTCAAATGCATTCTTTCAGTTGTTTCATTTGATGCACTTGCTTTTATTGATCTAAGATCCACACACTCCTATGTATCCCCTTACTTTGATTTAGGGTTTGGTAGACGACCAAAGATGGTAAATTACCTTTTTCTTATTACTACTCCTACGGAAGATTCTCTATTAGTTGAATGTGTGAATCATGATTGTCAGATTCAGGTTAAGGGTAGAGATACTCTAGCTGACCTGATGATATTTAATATGATTGACTTTGATGTACTGATGGGCATGGATCGGTTATCTCCTTGCTATGCTATAGTCGATTGCCCTGCAAACATAGTCAAGTTTGAGATACTTTTGTATTAAAAGGGGGTCAAATTCTAGAGGTTGGTAAGGTTATATCTCTTATGAAGGCCCAAATATTACTGAGGAAAGGTTGCATGGGTGTTTTAGTTATGGGAAGGGACATCATAGAGGGAACACTTAGCTTGGAGAAGGTACCAATGGTGAAAGAATTTTCTAATGTATTTCTTGAGGATTTTCCAGGATTACCTCCAGTACGAGAGATAGACTTGGGTATTGAATTAACACCTGAGACACTACTAATATCTATAACCCCATAGTGTATGGCATCGACGGAGTTGAGGGAGCTAAAATAGAAGTTGAAGAACTTACTAGATAAGAGCTTTATTAGAGCCAACGTATCACCATAGGGTGCACTAGTACTATTTGTAAAGAAAAAAGACGGGTCTCTAAAAATGTGCATTAACTACAACTGCTTAACAAGGTAATAATATGTATTATCCTTTACCTTGTATAAATGACCTGTTTGATCAGTTGTAAGGAGTTTTCCACTTTTCAAAGATTGATCTTTGGTCTTGTTATCATTAGCTTAAGATCAAGGGGGAAGATATATCCAAGACAGCATTCAGAACTAGTACAGGCACTATGAGTTCCTTATGATGCCTTTCAGATTAACTAGTGCTCCAGTTGCATTCATGGACATGATGAATAGGGTATTCAAGTTGTTTCTAGATAAATTTGTGATAGTATTTATTAATGACATCCTGATATATTCTCATAGCCAGGAATACATGATAATCATCTGAGGACTGTGTTGCAGACATTGCGACAACATAAGCTTTATGCTAAGTTCTCAAAGAATGAATTTCGACTACACTCAGCAGCATTCATGGGGCATGATGTATTGAAATATAGACTTATGGTGGACTATAAAAAGATAGAAGTTATTAAAAAATGGCCTAGACCTACTTCATCTACAGAATTTTTAGCATACACTAGTGCACATTCAATGCAAACATTGTTAAGCCCTTTTGAATTATGCAAAAGAGTCAAGGAAAAGAACCTATATGTCTTACTAAGGATGTTTCTACATCTTTTGCATGTTCTTATATATTCCTCTTAAGAGTTGCCTAATGCTTCTAATCTTGAGTACATAGCATTTATATGATTTTTGAGCTACACGCGATCATAAATTGACTAAAGTCTCTTAATACGACTTTCATCCATCTGCCATCAGGAAAAGTCTCTACTTATGACTAAAAAAATATACTATTGGATTGAAAGGCTCCTCCCCAAAAGAGAATGAAGAACAAAGTAAAATCAAGGATTATTGCTAATTGCTACCAAAACTCAACTACTTACTTAAATACTATTACAACCCAATTATCAAGTAAACTCAAATCAACATAAAATATCACCAAACATATACAACCCATAAAAATAACTAAAATAAGGGAAGATTCTTCCTCAACCCCACACATAAAAGAAAGCACTTGCCCCAGTGCATCAAAATAAAACATAAGAGTCAAAAGAAAAAACTCCCTATCTACTCCTTATCATCATCAACATCCCTGACCTCATAGTCAGTAGGAGTGTAGGCAGTCTCACCATCCTCACTATTTAGCTAGAGGCTTTCATGCGGCGCATTAGCCAATGTGGTGACATTTACAGTGCTGGTCATCGCGTCATGGTGGATTGGAGTCTCTAGAGTTAGAAATAATTTCCACTTTGCTGACATTGGTGTGGCGACATGCTCCTCAATATGGTGAATTTCACTATATAATCTATTTTCTGGTTAAATACATTAAAAGATATTTTTCCATACTTTCCGCATTTAGTACTAGCTATTTATACACCTTCTAATACACCCAAAAAATCTGTCAATAAATGACGAACTCAATTTTACAGATGATAGGATAGGGCTAAGGCAGTAATCACAACGGAGATTAGGATGAGCTTTGATGAATAAAAGAAGAATTGGTAGAAATTCGATCACGCTTCTTTGACTATCCTAGAGCCAAGAGCTTCCCCTCTTCCTCCTAAGTGAGCAAGAATCAGCTGCTCCGCTTTGGAAGAACAACTTATATGGATCCCCTCCACCCTTTTTTTCATTACTAATGAAATATCCTTATTTTATTAAAAATGGAATGAAATGATCTCATCTTATTTCTCATTGAAAAGAGATGTCTTGAGAAATCGGAGAAGCACTTTGATAAACAGATTTGATCTTGACCGATTAAACTAAGGTATTAGCGTTTGTTCTATTATACACAAAGATCGCATTTGAACCTCGCATCGTGGTGGCCTATGGATTTTATCTAGTCTTGCTCCAATCGTGCAGTTTTAAACTTTTGTTTGCTTCGACCTTGATAATGAGCCTATTTTAGAACCAAAACCTGCACAATATACGTACAGAACCACTCTTTAAGTATAACAAAGATAAAAAAAACTACAAAAGAAATTAAAAGGTTTGGTTTCTTGAGGCCCATAAGTGCATGTAGAGATTTCCCATGCAATGTATGAACTATTATTCTATTATTTGATGCATGGAGAGATACTTTATGCTAAGTATAAGTTATTAGTTTATTATGTGATACGTGTATATATTGTTCATGTTGAGTATAAAGTATTATTATGTTATTTGATGCACATAGCAATTGACCATATTGAGTATGATATGTTGCATGTTGAAATTATACATACGGGCTACAAGATTAGGGTGATGTAATAGTATGATTTCCTGAAATAGCTAATTATAGACAATATGACGTGTGTACCTGATGATTTTATGATTAATATTTATGCCAAACATTGACAAGTCGTTCTAGGCATTGAGAATAGTATATAATTGTAAAGTGTGTTGAGATTGTCTACACTAGCATGTGGATATCATCTATGCTAAGTAAAGTGATTGATATAAAGAGTGCCTCATATCATTTGTACTAGCATGTGGAGACCGTCCGTGCCATGTACATGGACCTTGTGAGTCCCCCAGGGATCACAACCAACTAATAGAGGTAGTATGTATACGGGTTGTTGGTCAGTGCATATACATTTTCATGACATTTCATCCTCAGTATTTTTCATATTGATTTTGAGTGGTGCAATGGTACAATGATTGTGACAGTGAGTTATTTTTCTCTCCATTTAGTTAAGATGATTTAAAAGGTTGGTATGTTATTCTTAAAATAGGTGTGTGATTTTTAGTTATTGACTAATTTCATATATTGATTTTATCTTGATTATTGTAGTCAGTGGCAAATTTATGTGCAAAAATTGAATCACGTGAACCCATGGTTGTCCGACTAAAATTTTTATATTACATGTATAATTCTAAAAATATATCTATAATTATCTGAAGGAATCAATTTTCAAAAAAAAGTGGGTGGTGCACTGATTTAAGTTCTAGTCCTAAACCTCAAAGGGTTCAAACCCCACATGCTCTTTTTTTAGCATTTTGGTGCACCCATCTATATGAAACCTTAGATTCACATTTGATTGTAGTCATTGATTATTAAACTATCATTTTTAGATAGTTTGATGATTTGGTTGAACAAATAATTAGTAGGATTGATCCTTTTCATCACTTTATATAAAGGTTGATTGACAATTCTGTTGAATACACATGTTTCCCATACTCACCATTTTGTTTTTAACATGTTCAATACCCTAGATCGAGTGGTGTCTGAGTTTTTATCGGACTTGAGGTGACTCTCCGCATTTAAGGGTAAGCTGGTTAGTTTTGGTAGCATTAGATTTCAGCTCTATTTTGTATTTACTGTCTTTATTCCTTTTAGACAGATTATACTTTAGTGCTAGACTTGTATTAAATCTCATATGCTCTTGTACTTGTGTCATCAATCTTGAGAGTTGTTTCTTTTTTTTATTGCACTTCTTATGATTTTGGGATACGAGTTGCTTATGTATTAATGCTTATTAGAAATTCCACATATTCCTAATTATCACTCATTTTAAATGGATAATAATTAAGGGGTTCACCTATGGGAGTGGTGGGTTCCCTCACATCTTAATGGGATTTTAGGTTGTGACCATTTGATATTAGACAATGGTGGGTCCCATGAGACAAACAACCTAGGTTGTGACCATTTGATATTAGACAATGGTAGGTCCCATGAGACAAACAACCATCGACCACTCTGGGGGCCATGTAGCTTTACAATGTCAAATAATATATAGCCACTCTGGGGCCATAAAGCATACTATGCAAATAATGTAAATAGGTCAAGAAAGGCATACAATAACCAAATCAGTCAAGTGTTTTTGGTTAATATTCTCTTATCTTCTTAGGGGTGTTAAACATGCATTCATAAGCTTGTAATATATGAAGTAATTAGTTAAGTATATTCTACTACAGGCACCTTACTAACTAAGTTTAAACATCTTCAAATAGAGGAACATATATTGATTCAATCTAGCGCTTTGAGCAACTCAAATGAAGTTTATAAGACCCAATATTGTAACTTGAGCAATTAATTTATGAATCGGGAAGCAAGCTATTTATTGAATCATATAACATCTAGAGACTCTTAACTCATGTAAACTAAGCTCTTATTTACTCATATAAGAGAAACATTTGAAATGGGATCATGCCTTAGCAGCGAAAGAGGTTTTAGTCTTACATACCTCAGTTTTAAATTTTGAAAAATATAGAACAAGTTGATCCTTCCTATGGGACATTAATATATATAAATAAGGTATGATGAGGCTAATATTATCATCTAATCATGATATAGATGCCGCAAGGTAGTAGCTAAACAATCAACAGGCAGCAAGCTCCCACAACAGGTAAATACTTGGTGTATCTCCACACCTTTCCTTTTTCCACTTTAAAACAACTCTGTACTCCTCTCCTTAGACTCCATTTCTTCCACAATCAATATATACACAAAAAATACCATAAAAAATCTGCAAATTCCTTAAATTATAACAATCACATTGAACTTACTGCTCCTAGTCACCGTCCCGTGAGTTCTTAATAAAATTAATCCATAATTCTTTGCTCAATTTTATACATAAAATAAAGACAAGAATGATAGAACCTTACCTCACTTAAAGAGAATTTTATATCTTTTAGCTTGTAGTACTTTTAGGAGCTTGAACTTCTCTTCCAATTAGACCAAACAGGAGAGAAAATTACTTAATCTACAAGAGTAAAATAGGGAAGCTAGCTAGTGGAAGGGGATTCCATACTCCTTCAAATTAAGCAACATGATATCTTAGCTTCTCATAGAAGAATTGAGCAAAAAATAAGCAATTTTACTTACCTAAACCTGGAGAAAAGATTGAAGAATTTCAAGAACACTAGATGGGGTCTTTGGGCGGCCTAGAAAGAGATAGAGGAGAGAACTTTGTAAATCTTGGATTTTTTTTTGGAAATTTTTCTGAATATTAAGTGAGAAAGTAATACGAGTATTTCACCTTATATGGGGTCCCTCTAGACACTAATTCTTAGACCAAAATTGGCCTAAGTTGGGTAAACATTTTGGGTCAAATTAGTTGTAACTTCCCAGAAGGGCCTACGAATAGACCCGGGAGTTGAAGTTGAAAACTGCAGAAAACTTGGAACTTGCACCAGTATGACTCGAGGTACGAGTCGTGGTGAGGATCTACGACTCGTGCTCGAGTCATGATGAAATCAGGATCTTGAGGTTGTGTCACGAGTAGTCCTATGAACCTTGGTGAGAAGGTACGACTCGTGGTTAGGAGTCATGATGAATATCTCAGTGGTGTAAAGAGTGAGTCGTCACAGGTCCTGATACGACTCGTAGGATGAAGCAACGAGTCGTGGTGAGGAGTTGTGGTTGAGTTGTAATTTTTTGGGGGGATGGTACCACGATTGACAGTACGACCTGTAGGATGGTGGTACGAGTCATGGTATACCAGTCGTGTCCAAATTCAGAGAATTGGGAAAAAGGGGTGAAGTGACCACGAGAGGGAACCATGAGTCATTACTTGATGGTACGACTCGTGGTCGGCTCCAGAACTACTTTTCAGAAAAATTTCAGCAAGGGCAATTTCAACTTTTCTACACTTTGGGGCCCTAAACCCCGTTGTTTTGAGGTCGGAACAGGGTTTTTAAGGGATGAAAACTCCTGTTAAGTTCATTTTAGCAATTTCAAGTGTTAGAGAAGGGAGTAGAAAGGGTGTCAAGTCATTTTCTTCAAGTTCTTCTAGTTTTCACTTAGGGTTCTTCAAGGGAATAGGAAATCACGAAATTCCAGGTATGTGGGATTTTGAATAGGTATATTAGACCCTACCCATGCCCATTTCTTCCCATTTCCTATGATTAAGTTACCAAATTCTTGTGGGTCTTAACCCAATTGCATGATTTCTCACAAGTTTACTTGAAAGTGCGGTAGTAGTTTAAATTACGAATTTTGAAGTATTGGGACTGATACTGCTTGTATATTTTTATATTGCATGATTTAAAACTCTAAAAGAACGGATGCCCAATTATGAAGGATTTTTAGTGAAATTCATGTTCATGATGATTCCACAAGCATAATACGAATTTTTGAATTTAAAGCATGTCTTCAAATTTATTGTGTTGTCATGATTATGTTCCGCATAAATTAAGCATTTCAAACATGATTAAGATTTTTGGCCATGCCCATATGTTGTGTATGATTTATGAAGAATTTCTTTGGCCGACTCACGGGCCCAAATTCCATGGTGTTACACCCTGTAAGTTTTTAACGTTTAGTCGGCCTACTTGTATGTTGGTTGAGAGTTTTAGAGTGTCATACGTACGAGGAAAGGGCCCGGGGAAAGGCCGAACGGGTGCCAAGCCGGGATTTCACTGGAGGAGGCCGAACCAAGCTGCCCAGAGGGGCAAAGTGGCACAGAGCGGCTCCTCCGCGGTAGCCAATGTGGCACGGAGCAGAATCAGTGCGATGGGCAGAGTTCCAGTTGCCTTGTCTACTGCCTCAAGTATAAAAAGGCCTCACACTTAGAAGTTAGATTATTTTCAAAATATACACGGCCAGACCCGAGGAAGTATCAAGAAACCAAGTAAAAATCATTCGATTACACCACTAAACGTCATCCAAATCTAAATTAACTCTGGGTATTGAAGTATAAAGTTGTAGGGAGCATCGCTACAGAGTTATTTTTGTAAAATACGCCCAGAGAATCGTCGTCCCGCCAAGATTAAGTTGATGTAATTGTTCCAAACTAGTGTCAATACGATCACGTGCCTAAAGTAAGTATTTCTCCCTTCTAGATTCTAGAGAAATTACGAGTTTTTGATCGTCTTTCGATAAGTTGATGCATTATCTGTATATGTATATATAAGCTGTCATTTTCTTCGAATATGGTAATACAGCAGCCCTTTCTTCCGTTAAATATGATTACAGTTGAGAAGGGAAGTTGAACATGAGCCGAAACTCACCAGTTAATTGGTAAACAGCGAACAAGGTATGTTATGGCATTTTGTTTCGGCAAGTTAGTTTCTTCAGCATGGTTTTCCAGTATGAATACTAGCAAAGCATGTCAGGAGTATGTTATCATGTCTAGTTGTTCGTTTCAGTTGAGACTCATAATTTGTATTGTTTTGGGCTGGATTATACCTGTATAGCCTCCGTGACCACCCTAGGGATAATAGTTGTGTCGTCGCCCGCAAGGGGTGACATTACGTCGCTCTACGGAACGACATGTCGTTCGCAAGGGACAAAGATGGGGATCCAGATCCTCATATGTCGTGGTTGGCCTTATACACACCCCTACCGAGCGTTTACGCCCGGGGTGTAGATATCAGGAGTCCTCCAAACTTAGACACAGCTACAGTCAAGGGCCGAGCGGGCCCAATTGCAGACCCAGGGGATCGGCAGGACGCTTGTAGCTGGTAGTTGACTCAGTATGACCTGGATAGGGGTATATAGATTGAGGTATACTCACTAGGGATAATGAGGGCCCAGGTGGGTTATTTTGTGCTGATTGTACCTTCCGTCTTATGGGAGCCAGGTAAGGTTTATGTTTTCTTTAGTTACTGATAGTTAGACAATAAGATGCCTTGCCTGTCAGGTATGACCCCTACCCTCCTTATTACAGTTATGTTTAGCCCTGATTTCACTACTTGAGTCATCTTCAGTCTGTTTTCTTTACTTCAGTCATTGTTAGTTCTATTTCCTTACTTTCAGTTATTTAAAGTTGCTGCCTTACTTATTCAATACCTGTGGTACTGACGCCCTTTTCTGGGGCACTGCATTACTTTCCTACAGGTACACATAGACGAGGAGCAGGTCCCTCGTAGTTCCAGTCAGTCGTACAGAGCCATTATCTCCCTTCTTTCGAATCTTGTGTGATAGAGGTTTATTCCTTTTGTTTGTACAGTATGGATACTTCCTTGTGGCTTAGATGATATCGGTCGTGTGGGGCCCATATATTTTTTGGACTATGTGTGTTCACCATGTGGGGCTCTGTTTAGATATTGATTGGTGGCCTTGTCGGTCATAGTTCAGTTTAGCATCTGATTTTACTTTCCAGTTATAACTAGATATCATGGTGGCCTTGTCAGCCTGCATAGGACTCCTTATGATTGTTTGTCTCTGGTTAGTTGTTTATTTTCATAGGTGGCTATAGGCCTTGTCGGCTGGGGGTTGTATTTACATTCGCTTTATAGCCCGTTGTTTTCTTGATTCTAGAATTAGAGTCAGCCCCGTAACAGAGGTACATAGGATCAGTCATCTCAGCAGTTTAGGTCCTAGTAGGGCACCAGGTGCCACTCACGCCTCCCAAGGTGGGGCGTGAAAAACTTGGTATCAGAGCAGGTCGTATCCCAGGGATTCTGCAAGCCATGCTAAGTAGAGTCTTGTCTATGGACGTGTTGTGCACCACATACTATAGGAAGGAGGCTTCAAGGCATGATAGGATTGTTACTCTTTCTTCTTATTCAGTCGTGCTATAGAGCGGTACAGTATAGGGTTGAGTCCCTAAGCTCATTATACTCTTTTGCTTAGAGAGAAATGTCGGACCAGCGACACCCTACGACAAGCAAGAGGCTTGATGTAGCAGCCGGAGAGGGCATCAGCAGGGTGCCTCAGCCTCGGTCAGAATCGGCCCAATCTGAGGATGATACGGAGGTATCATCTCGACATCCCCAGCAATCTCCACCACGTCAGGAGCCGCTTGGGACGTCCGGTGTGATGGCACCGCCTCCGGCAGTTTCTATACCCGTACCATCCGACTAGGAGGTCAGGAGCGCGGTGGTTATGCTAGCACAGATGATGGTTGCTCAGCGCCAGCCAGTGCCTCTTACAGTTGCAGAATCCTAAGGAAGGCATGGTAGCTTGAAGGTCCGAGAGTTCCTAGCACTAAGTCCTCCACAATTCACAGGGACAAATCGGACCGAGGACCCTCAGGACTTCTTAGACAAGATGCAGAGGAATTTCAGGGTGATGCATGCTACACCTGCAGAGTCGGTTGAGTTGGCGGTATTTCGGTTACGGGATATCACCGTGCTGTGGTATGAGAGTTGGAAAAAGTCTCGAGGGAGAGATGTTTCCCCTCTGACCTGGCCTAGCTTCTCAGAGGCTTTCTTGGATCATTACCTACCGCGGGAAATTCGACAAGTTCGGGTTGATCAGTTCCTACACTTGGAGTAGGGGTCGATGAGTGTTCGGGAATATGCCATGCAGTTTGATTCCATGGATCGTTATGCACCATCTTTTTTGGACACAATGCCATCTAGGGTACACTGCTTTATTATGGGATTGAACCCGGAATATGTTGAGACCTGCATCACAGCCACACTGCGAGAGGATATGGATATCTCCCTTGTGCAGGCTTTTGCTCAGAATATTGAGGGTATTAGACAGCGGCAACTGGAAATTAGGAGGACAAGTCAGGAGCAGCGCCGTAGGGACAAACTGGTGAATTACAGGAGGATTCCCGGGGAGGGCCTAGGCCACGGTTATCAGATAGGCCGCCTAGACCCCCGCCTCCACCTCAGTGGAAGAGAAGCACGTCTAGTCACCGAGGGAAGCAAGAGCCCCGCGAAGGTTCGCGAGCAATAGGTTCACAGCAGCAGAGGGGAGGGGAGCAGAGTGAGTTTACAATACCACTTTTCCCAATGTGCAGTCGACGCCACTCTGGAGCATGCAAGTATGGTTCCACAGCATGCTACATTTGTTAAAAGAAGGGTCATCGGATGAGAAATTTTCTAGCTAGGGATCAGGGTGACCGAAATCGACAGGATATGTCTTCGGCAGGATCACGAGCTCCATCATCCTTGGCAGGGTGTAGGCCCTCAGTTTCATCCGGTAGAGGCCGAGGAAGATCAGGGGCCTCCAGTTCAGGTGTCGGCCCAGACCGTACTTATGCACTACCGGGGCGACAGGAGTCAGAGTCATCACCAGATGTTGTGACAATTATGCTGAACATTTGCTCTCGTCCTTCTTATGTGTTGATAGATCCAGGATCCACCTTTTCCTATGTTACACCGTTAGTGGCTCGAAAGTTTAGTATTTTGCCGGAATTTCTTCGGCGACCTGTCTTAGTGTCTACACCCGTTGGTGACTCTATCATAGCCAGAAGGATCTATCGGGGGTGTACAGTAGAGGTTGTCTTTCGTCATACTACGACAGACTTGATAGAACTAGAAATGGTTTACTTTGATGCCATTATGGGTATGGATTGGTTAGCTCTATGCTATGCCAATGTAAAATGTTGGACCAAGATTGTCTGATTCCACTTTCCAGGGGAGGCAGTACGGGAGTGGAAAGGTAGTATAGCCACGCCAAAAGGTAGGTTTATTTCCTATCTTCGGGCGAGAAAATCGATAGCAAAAGGGTGAATTTATCATATTGTCAGAGTTCAGGATGTTCGGGCAGAGCCTCCGACCTTTCCGTCTATTCTAGTGGTTAATGAATTTTCTGATGTATTTCTAGATGAGCTTCCTGGTATTCCCCCAGAAAGGGAAATTGATTTTGCAATCGATCTATTACCAGGCACTCAGCCTATATCTATTCCTCCATATCAGATGGATCTTGCTGAACTCAGAGAACTAAAGGAACAATTGAAGGATTTTCTATACAAGGGCTTTGTCAGGCCGAGTAACTCACCATGGGGTGCGCCAGTTCTGTTCATGAGGAAGAAGGACGGCTCCCTCCGTATGTGCGTAGATTATCGGCAGCTGAATAAAGTAACTATCAAGAATAAGTACACGCTTCCCAAAATGGATGACCTATTTGATCAGTTACAGGGAGCGAGGTATTTTTCAAAGATTAACTTAAGGTCAGGATATCATCAGGTTCGGGTTTGTGAAAGAGATATTCCAAAGACTGCCTTCAGGACCAGATACAGCCACTTTGAATTTCTAGTCATGTCCTTCGGACTTACAAATTTCCCAGCAGTGTTCATGGACCTGATGAACAACATTTTCAGACTATACTTGGACTTGTTCGTGATAGTATTTATTGATGATATTCTGGTGTATTCCTGCTCAGTGGAAGATCACCAGGATCATCTACGGACAGTGCTCCAAATTCTCAGAGATCGCCAGCTATATGTAAAAAAATTTAAATGTGAATTTTGGCTAAATTCAATAGCCTTCTTAGGCAATATTGTGGCAGATGCTGGTATACAGGTAGATACACAGAAGATAGAGGCAGTGAAAACATGCATGGTTATGTTCTTTTGTCTCAAGTTATGTGTATGAAATGTTTTCTCCGCATGTTATAACTTTGATGAGTTCATGAATATTTTTTAAAATATTGAGCCTTACGGTATACTTACAATTTTAGTTTTATGATCATGATGTCCCCACTCCTATAACTTTTATGTTTTTATGCATTATTTTGTATACCTTACATACTCAGTACCTTCCAAGTACTGACCCATATATTTTCAGGATCTGGTTCACGGGCTCAACATCATTCTTAGTTTGCGCTCAGTTTCGCTCAGTCTTCAGTGGTGAGTCCTCATGATTCGAGGGCTTCATGTTTAGACTCGTTTAGTTGTCTTATGTTTTCAGTTTGTTTGGGTTAGTTGGGGTCTTGTCCCTTCAACCCGTCTATTATGGATAGAGGCTTTCATACCTATGTGTAGTATTTAGTCGTTTATGTTTGGATCTTGTATTGTTGTTTTCTTTATCTATCATGATACGACTTTCAGTTAGTTCATGCTTGATAAGTTAAGTTTTCCGCTTTGTATGAATGAATTAGTGTTATTCTCATGCCATGGGTTGAGTTGGGGTCTCCCGGGACTCCTTGTCCCGTGTCAATTATCCGGGTGTACTCTCGAGTCATGAAAAACTTGGTATCAGAGCAATAGGTTCAGATTTGTCCTAGGGAGTATAAAAGTCGTGTTAGGTAGAGTATTTTTCATGGGAGTGAAGCGCGCCACACTTATGATGAAGAGGCTAATGAACGTTTTAGGAATGTTCCCTTCTTTCATGATCTATGTCGTGCGGTGAAAATCTCTCCATCCTTCTAATTCGTGCGTTTCACGCTTGTAGAAAAATTGTGGCTCCCAGAAGGATAATTGGAAGGAGGAATAGGAATGTTGAAGGCTGTGGGGAGGGTAATGATGATAGGCATCAGCAAGCCCCACCTGTTCAGGATCCCCAAGCACCTAAGTCAGCTGCCCACGCCGAGTTTTGGGCGGCGATTCATATGTTGGCACAGGCTTTGACTGCTCAGGTCCACCAACAAGCTGTTGCGCATATTCCTCAGAATGGCAATGCAGCGGCAGCTCGGATCAGGGACTTTCTAAGGATGAACCCTCCCGAGTTCACAGGGGCAAAGGTGGACAAGGATCCACACGAGTTAATCGGAGGGATTTTGAAGGTCACTCAGGTCAAGGGAATTACCAGTGAGGAATGTATTGATTTGGCCTCTTATCAGCTGAAGGAGGTCGCTTATATTTGGTTCAAGAAATGGAGGTATAGCAAGGCAGCGGGAGCAGGCCCTATCAGCTGGGATGAGCTCCACATAGCCATTCTCGACAGTTTCTTCCCTCGGGAGATGAGCGTACTGAAAGCAACTGAGTTTGTCAACCTTAAGCAAGAAAGATGACGGTGCTGGAATATTCACTTGAGTTCTCTCGCCTGTCAAAATTTGCCCCGGAGTTAGTGATGGATTAAGAGGGCGCGGGTGAGCAGATTCGTGCAAGGAGTAGCTGAGTATTTGGATAAGGATTGAAGAACAACCATGCTTCATCAGGACATGGACTACCCACGAATAGTCCTCTATGACCAACAGATGGAATTAGCTCACATGAGGAAGAGAGAGACCAAGAGGGACAGAACCGACAACCACCGGTTCTCCTAGCCTAAGACAAGGGGAGAATCTCACCAGCAGTCCCAACATAGGTCCACTGCACCAACACCATCTTCATCCAGTACTCCATCTAGGCCACAGGATGGTTAGAGGAGAAGGGCCTCAGGTTCGAGGAGTCAAAACAGCATGCGCACAGAGCGCACATTCCCATCTTGTGCTACTTGTGGAAAGAACCACCCTAGGAAATGTTTGGTGGGCTCAGACGCTTCTTCGGGTGTGGCAAACCCGGACACAGACTTAGGGATTTCCCTGCAGCTAGGTCAGTGGGTAGTGGAGCCCGCACTTCAACATCTAGTTCAGTCATTCCAGTAGCACGTCAGACTCAACAGGGTGCTCTGATTGGCTCAGCTAGCGGCCAGCGCCAGAACTGGTTTTATGTACTTTTCTCTCGGCAGGTGCAAGAGACTTCTCCTGATGTGGTTACGGGTATGTTTCAAGTTTTTAACATTGATGCCTATGCTTTATTAGATCCGGGATCCACACTATCTTTTGTGACACCTTACATTTCTAGTCAGTTTGGAGTCAGTCCTAAAATGCTTTTCGAACCATTTTTTGTCTCTACCGCAGTTGGTGATTCAGTTGTAGCGAAGCGGGTATATAGAGGTTGCGCTATTACAGTGTTGCATAAGGTTACCTCCGCAGACTTAGTAGAATTAGCTATGACTGATTTTGACATCTTCTTAGGCATAGATTGGTTGTTTGCATATTATTCTTCCGTTAACTGTAGAACTAGGGCAGTGGAGTTTCGGTTTCCTAGCAAATCGATTTTAGAATAGAGGGGTGGTCTAGAGGTACCCGTAGGTCTCTTTATCTCCTATATCAAGGCTAGAAAAATGATTTCCAAGGGCTGTATTTACCACTTGGTTAAGTTAATGATGTCATATGTGAGACCTCAACCATTTAATTAGTCCCTGCGGTATGTGAATATCTCGAGGTATTTCTAGATGACCTACCATGTGTTCCTCCCGAGCGGGAGATTTATTTTCAAATTGATCTTTTACCTGACATGCAACCCATATCAATTCCTCCCTACCAAATGGCCCCAACCGAGCTAAAAGAGTTAAAGGAGCAGTTGAAGGATTTGTTGGATAAGGGTTTCATTAGACCGAGTAAGTCCCCATGGGGTTCCCCACTGTTGTTCGTCCAGAAGAAAGATTGTTTCCTACGGATGTGTATTGACTATAAATAGTTGAACAAGTTCACCATCAAGAATAGATATCCATTACATAGGATTGATGACTTATTCTATCATCTTTAGGGTGCCAAATACTTCTCTAAGATAGATCTCACGTCCGGGTATCATCAACTCAGAGTTTGGGAGAGAGACATCCCAAAGACTGCTTTCAGAACCCTGTGTGGCCACTATGAATTTGTTGTTATGTCTTTTGGACTAACCAATGCCCCTGTAGCTTCTATGGACCTAATGAATAGGGTATTCAAGGCATATTTGGATATGTTCATGATTGTATTCATTGACGACATATTAATATACTCCCGGAGCGAGGAGGAACATGCCGCACACCTGAGGGTAGCACTCCAGACCCTCAAAGACAACTAGCTATATGCCAAGTTCAACAAATGTGAATTCTGGATGAAATCAGTTGCATTCTTTGGACATGTAGTGTCAAGCGAAGGTATATGGGTGGACTCCCAGAAAATAGAGGCAGTAAAGAATTGGCCTAGACCGGTAAACCCTACGGAGATCAGAAGCATTTTGGGCTTAACAGGTTACTATCGGAGGTTCGTGGAAGGTTTCTCATCCATTGCATCCCCATTGACGAGATTGACTCAGAAAAAGGTGAAGTTCCAATGGTCAGAGGCTTGTGAGAAGAGCATCCAGGAATTGAAGGCCATACTCACTTCAACACAGGTTTGACTTTACAGGAGGGTACCGATGGCTTCGTTGTATATTGGTGATGCTTCGAGGGTCGGACTAGGATGTGTATTGATTCAGCATGGGAAAGTCGTAGCGTATGCTTCCAGATAGTTAAAAACTCACGAGAAGAGTTACCCGACTCATGATCTTGAGTTGGCTAACGTGGTAACAGATTCCATTAGTAGACTTTTTATGGGAGGTGTGTCACATGTGAGTGAATACAAGAAGGAGCTGGTAAAAGAGGTACATCGACTTGCACAGTTGGGAGTTAGACTAATCGACTTGACCGATGGTAGGGTAGTAGTTCAGAATGGGTCAGAGTCATCCTTGGTAGCGGAGGTGAAGGATAAACAAGATGAAGATCCAACATTGGTAAAGTTGAAAGAAGTTGTTCAAAGTCAGAAAGTAGAAGTCCTCTCGAAAGGGGGAGATGGTGTGCTTCGGTACCAAGGTTGCATTGTGATCCGAACGTGGGGTATTTAAGGAGTCGGATGTTTCATGAGGCTCACGGGTCCAGATATTCTATCCATCCAGGTTCCACCAAAATGTATCATTCCTTTCCGAAAATCTACTGGTGGAATGGCATGAAGAGGGATATTGCTGAATTTGTAGCCAAGGGCCCGAATTGTCAACAGGTGAAAGTCGAGCATCAGAGAACGGGAGGTGTACTTCAAGACATCAGCATTCTTACTTGAAAGTGGGAAGATATATACATGGACTTTGTAACAGGTTACCCTGCACTTAGATAGTATGACTCCATCTAGGTTGTGGTGGACAGGTTGACCAAGCCTGCTCATTTCCTACTGGTCAAAACCATCGATTCAGCAGAAGATTATGCAAGGTTATACATCTGAGAGTTGGTTAGACTACACGGAGTGCCTTTGTCCATTATATCAGACAGAGGTACCCAGTTCACCTCTTAGTTGTAGAGATCTTTTCAAAAGGGACTTGGCACCAAGTAAGGCTTAACACGGCAATCCATCCACAAACAGATGGTCAGGCAAAGCAGACCATCCAGACTCTCAAGGACATGTTGAGAGCTTGTATTATTGACTTCAAGGGTAGTTGGGACGAGCATTTGCCTCTTGTTGAGTTCGCTTACAATAACAACTACCACTCCAACATACAAATGGCACCGTTCGAGGATCTTTATGGGCGACGGTGTAGATTGCCCATTGGGTGGTTTGAAGTCGGTGAGACTTCATTAGTGGGACCCTATTTAGTCCATGAAACTATGGAAAAAGTTTAGCTAATAAGAGAGAGGATAAAAAGGGCTCAAAGTTTCCAAAAGTCTTGTGTAAATGTGAGGAGAAGGGAGCTTGAGTTCGAGGTCGATGATTGGGTGTTTTTGAAGGTATCTCCCATGAAGGGAGTAATGAGATTTGGAAAGAAAGGGAAACTCAACCCCCGCTATATTGGCCAGTATAGGATTGTGAGACGAGTGGGTAAGGTAGCTTATGAGCTAGAGTTACCATTAGAGTTTGCTTCAGTTCGTCCCGTATTTCATGTATCTCTCTTGAAAAAGTTCTTGGGAGACTAAGCCTTAGTGGTTCGGTGGAAAGTGTTGGTGTGAAGGACTGTCTCAGTTATGAGGAAATTCTTATTCAAGTATTGGATCGTCATGTTCGGAGACTGAGGAACAAGGAAGTAGCCTCAGTAAAGGTGTTATGGAGGATTCATCATGTTGAGGGAGCCACGTGGGAGGCCGAAGCGGATATGATGGATAAATACCCCCATTTGTTCCCTACTGGCTCAGCTTCAGTTTGAGGTATCAATTTTTGCCCTAAACCTCTATTCAGTTTTTTTTCATGATCTATTCAGAGTATAAGTTTGTCTTACTAAATGATGAATGTATGTAATGTCTGAACTCAGACCATCTATGTGGTTCTCTTCGGGGGTAGTCATTCCATTAGTTTTCGGCTTTAATGTCAATGATTAACATCTATATATAGTGATTGTATGTTTCTATTTGTTGCTTATTTCCCTATATTTAGGACGAATGTTTCCAAGGGGAGATATTGTAACATCCGGAAGGGCCTATGAATAGACCCAGCAGTTGAAGTTGAAAATTGCTGAAAACTTGCACCAGTACGACTCGAGGTACGAGTCGTGGTGAGGACCTACAACTCGTGACTCGAGTCATGTCTAAATCAGGAGCTTGAGGTTGTTTCAAGGGTAGTCCTACGAACCGTGGTTAGAAGGTACGACTCGTGGTTAGGAGTCGTGATGAATATCTCAGTGGTGCCAAGAGTGAGAAGTCACGGGTCCTGGTACGACCCGTATGATGAAGCAACGAGTCGTGGTGAGGATTTGTAGTTAAGTCATATTGGTTTGGGTGGATGGTACCACGGTTGACAGTATGACCCGTAGGATGGTGGTACGAGCCATGGTATACCAGTCGTGGACAAATTCAGAGAATTGGGAAAAAGGGGTGAAATGACCACGAGAGGTAACCACGAGTCGTGACTTGATGGTATGACTTGTGGCACGACTCGTGGTCGGGGCCAGAACTGCTTTTCAGGAAAATTTCAATAAGGGCAATTTCGACTTTTCTATGCTTTGGGGCCCTAAACCCCGTCATTTTGAGGTCAGAACAAGATTTTTAAGGGATGAAAACTCCTGTTAAGATCATTTTAGCAATTTCAAGTATTAGAGAAGGGAGTAGGAAGGGTTTTAAGCCATTTTCTTCAAGTTCTTCAAGTTTTCACTTAGGGTTCTTCAAGGGAATAGGAAATCACGAAATTCCAGGTATGTGGAGTTTTGAATGGGTAAATTAGACCCTACCCATGCCTATTTCTTCCCATTTCCTACGATTCAGTTACCAAATTCTTATGGGTCTTAACCAATTGCATGATTTCTCACAAGTTTACTTGAAAGTGTGGTAGTATGTTTAAATTACGGATTTTGAAGTATTTGGACTGATATTGCTTGTATATTTTTATATTTCATGATTTAGAACTCTAAAAGCATGGATGCCCAACTATGAAGGACCTTTAGTGAAATTCATGTTCATGATGATTCCACAAGCTTAATACGAATTTTTGAATTTAAAGCATGTCTTCAAGTTTTCTATTTATTATGTTGTCATGATTATGTTCGGCATAAATTAAGCATTTCAAGCATGATTATGATTTTGGGCCATGCCCATATGTTGTGTATGATTTATGAACTATGTCTTTGGTCAACTCACGAGCCCAAATTCCATGGCTAGTATCATGAACTCTCAAGCATGGTATGATTTTCACGATTTAACTAGACGTGCATGTTATGTATGAATTTCTATGCGCATGTTTAATGTTTTGGGAGTAGTACTTAACATCGAGTCGGTTCGGGGCCCAGGTTACGCCCCGAATCTCAAAACTACGTGCCACCATAGGATTATGTTTGGGACCTCCTCAGTGACTGTCCCCTATGCCCTACGAGGCCTTCATGAGTGATATCACACCTTTCATGGTTCATACTCTTGGAAAGGTATGAATGGCCTCCCAACAAGGCGTACAAGTCAAAGTTCTTGTGTGCTCATGTGGAGTATGTCAGTTATAGAAATCTCCCATTGTTCCTCACGGTTTTGAAATATCCATGGTTATGTTCTTTTGGCTCAAGTTATGATTTATGAAATATTTTTCCCGCATGTTATAACTTTTGTGGGTTCATCAATATTTTTGGAAATATTGAGCCTTACGATATACTTACGATTTCAGTTTTATGATCATGTTGTCCCCACCCCTATAACTTTTATGTTTTTAAGCATTGTTTTGTATACCTTACATACTTAGTACCTTCCAAGTACTGACCCACATATTTTCAGGATCTGGTTCACGGGCTCAGCATCATTCTTAGCTTGCGCTCGGTTTCGCTCAGTCTTCAGTGGTGAGTCCTCATGATTCGAGGGCTTCATGTTCAGACTCGTTTACCTGTCTTATGTTTTCAGTTTGATTGGGTTAGTTGGGGTCTTGTCCCTACAACCCGTCTATTATGGTTAATGGCTTTCAGACCTATGTGTAGTATTCAGTCATTTATATTTGGATCTTGTATTGTTGTTTTCTTTATCTCTCATGATACGACTTTCAGTTAGTTCATGCTTGATAAGTTAAGTTTTCCACTGTGTATGAATGAATTAGTGTTATGCTTATGCCATGGGTTGACTTGGGGTCTCTCGGGACTCCATGTCCCGTGTCTACGATCCGGGTGTACTCTCGGGTCGTGACATTAGTCAAATTTGTGGGCTGCCTTTGAGATGATTTTGGACCTCTAGTTGGTCCAATTTTTGGGCTTCTGTTGTCCCCATTATAAGCCAAAATTACTTAGTAGGTGATGCACCTACTTGGCTCTTTAAGAACCACAAAAGTCCAAGTAGGTGATACACCTAATATATTTAAACTCACCCCTTTGAGCTTTAATTCATTTTGAATTTTTTGGGTATATTTGGTGTCACTTTATTAGGAACACTTTTTTCTTCATTGACCTTTTTCACTTGTTCATTTTGCTTAAGTAGGTGGTGAATCGACTTATTGTTATAAGCTTCACTAAGTTAGCAAGCATCATACTTAGTTTACTCCACTTTTTAAGATCTTAATTTCCTTACTTACTTAACACTTATGCACCTTTGGTTTTCCCAAAATATTGGTTCATATACAACCTTGTTGTCTCGAGTTTAAATACTTTTATCTAGGAAACATCCTCTAACTTCTCGTCAACCTTCATTTGAGATGAGGCATTATAATACCCTCGTGGAGTGATATGATATGAAGAGCCTACACTTTTTTCTTCTTCATCACATTCTTTGGTATGAACAATAGTGTGATTTTTTTCTTTTAATACCTCACTACATGAAACCACCAAATTTGTCTATCTCCTCATTCTAGTAGGAATTGAACTTTGGATGTCCCTCTGGGTTGAAGCAGGTATTGTCTTGTTTTGATAGTTTTTCTGGTGCTTCTTTTCCTTCTTTTTTAATGGACCTGTCCTTTTAAGCACAGAAGTTCGTGTGGTTGGTTTTCAAAGTGGATCAAACACAGAAGGCTTTTTTATTTAGAGTAGCAGACTCATCTTCCATAGTAATATGGTTGGTAGCTGCCCTTCTCAAGCAATGCAAAATTGGTGGTGGTTTCCCCTATCCTAAACCTTCACGTGATTTTATCATGGTAGCTTCTCATGAGAGTTTCCCTAAGTTTGACGGTTCCTTAGGGTTGTATCCAGCCTTTGCAAATAACTTGTAGGCATTTGGATCAAAACCTTCCTGTGTGCGCTTTGTAGGGAGTGCCACATTTTGTGGTGGATCCTGTTCCATAAACTCTCTAAATGGCTTTGAGGATAAGTTGACTGCGTCAACCCATATGATAGGCAAAGATAGCCCACTTAGTGCATTTGCTCGGACATTAGATGATTGACCTTCTTCTTTCTTCACTTTCGAAACATAGCGGAGTTTGCTCGGACATTAGATGATTGACCTTCTTCTTTCTTCACTTTCGAAACATAGCGTAGCTTTGAAGTTAACTTCCCTAAATACGCATTGTTCCCCTCACTTGCAATGGAGCGCAACCTCTTTATACTAACTTCGGATTTTCCAACAGCCACCTCAACACTTTTAGTTGTAGGGTTATCATTTTCGCTGTTGTGATATTGCCAGCTCTTACTTCCTTCACAGTGTAGTTCTTCAAGTAGAACTTTGCGTTGGCAAAATGTGACTCAGCTTCTGCAAAAAGGCTATTAATCAGTGATTATCTTCTTCTCGACTCCACCTTCAAGATACTTCAAAGATTGATAGTAGGAAGATGAAAAAAAATTGCTCTCGTGTATCCAAGGACTTCCAAGCAACATAATGTATGAAGTCTTTACGTCGATGACATGCATCCATGAGCTTAATCGCAAATCATCCATGTTGATATCAAGGTTGATAGAACCCATGGACCATTGCCCTCCTTGATTGAATCCTTGAATCATCAAGTGACTTTCAGAAAGTTCTTCAGGTGAGATGTTGAGCTCCTTCATAGTGCGAATAGAAAGAATGGCAACACTAGATACATCATCTATCATGATTCTATTTATCCTCTTCTCGAGCACATGACCCACTATATAGAAAGGGAAATTGCGTAGAGTTTTACCAACCATTAAATCGTCATATGTAAATGTGATTTTGGTTTCACATACGTGAACATCTTGAAAACAGGGATCGGAAAGCTTTTTTGGAGATGATAAAGTCAATGTTAATATACTTTCATCTTTCATTTCTTTATCTATACTAAAGCATGATGCCTTAATGTTGTTTCAAGAAATTTTTGTGTAGAACCCATTTGGTAGGAATTCCTCCTAAGTCACAGGACGTCGTGATTTTTGTTGGTACTGTACCTCTATTTTTGCCTTCTTTTTATGCTTAGTTGGTTTTTTCTTTCTTGATCTTGTCACCATCCTCTTCCTCATTGGTTTTTAAATGATTCCTTCGATGGATTTGCTTTGGAGTGTTTTCGCCTAGTCACTAGAATCCAACCCTCGTCATCAGCTTCATCTACTTGAGTTTCACCTTGCTCTAAATGTCCTTATTCTTTATGCCCTTCACAATTGCATATCTGGACGGGATAAAGACAACCAAAGGTGATAGATATTTTATTACAACTTGACATGTCATCCTCAAGTACAATATTCTTCTCATTATCTAGGTGCATAACTCTGTCCTTGAAGACAAAACACTTCTCACGAGAGTGACCCACAAGTCGATGATACTTGCAAAAGTTTGGATCATTTTTTCTTTCAGCTTTATTGGACCATTTCATCTATGTAAATTCAATGAGTTTTATATCAAGTAGTTCATCAAGAATTTGGGGGACATCAGTATCGAGGAAGGGGTATTCCCTTTCTTGCATCTCCTTCAAGGTTAATTTCCTATTTTGGTTGCCTTGAGAGGAAGTTGTTTTCACACTCTTCTTCTTGCTTACCTTTTTAGTAAACTTCACTAGAGACACATTGACGTTCATGGATTATTTGTTGTCACTCTTGGGTACAAACTTGTTCCATCTCTTGGGTTCTTCCTTGTCTTTTTATTTGCGATGGTTAAAAATAGGCATCACTTCATTTCCAATATAAGACATGCTCAACTCCATGTCCTGAGGATGAGTATCTATCTCTTCAAAAGACCTTGGTTTAATTCCTTGAAAGATATAGAAAAGTCCATAGAGCATTCCTTGGATATACATCTTTACTACAGAAGCTTCACTGAGTCTATCTTTGAAGTTTAGGCTTGCATTTCTCCAATGATTGATGAAATTAATGACCAGTTCATCTTTCCTCTAGCGAGTAATTGTGAGTTCCACCATCCTCATAGTATGCCTCATTCTACTGAAGTGATTGAGGAACTCTTGCTCCATTTATCCCCAACTATCAAAAAAAATTAGGCTCAATCTCTGTGTACCAATCAAAGGCATTCCCTTTAAGGGAGCGGACGAACTGCTTGGCAAGATAGAATCCACAAGTCCCTGCATTGTTACATGTTTTGACAAAATGTGCAACATGTTTCTTTGGGTTTTCCTTACCCTAACACTGCTGAAATTTAGAAGGATGATAACCAGCAGGCATCTTAAGGCTATCGATTCTTATGGTGTATGACTTTTCACATGTGAGAGAGGACTTTGAAGTAACTTCGTACTTGTTCTTGATAGTTGCCTCAATAAACTCCTTCAGCTGGTCAAGTGGAATCATCCCTTCAGAAGAAATTGGAATTTCCTTGGTGGGTGATGCATGTTTTGTAGGAGCTTCAGTCTTTTGAGCTTCCCGATCCTTTCTAAGTGCATGACTATATTTCCCTTCCATTAAACTATCTACCTTGTACCATTAACTTTTCAATCCAAGCGTCTTGATTCTGCATATATTGGTCAATCCTTCAATTACCTTCGTCAATCTTGCAAGTTGATTCACCATAGATGAAGCATCAGTTACTATTGCTTGCACGATTGTTGGATATCTTGGAGAATAGCACAGATTATCGCCTACGTAGTGTAGGTAGAGAAGATCCATTGTTTATAGTACCATCACCTCCCCTCAAAGAAGATCCTACATAGTTTAGGTAGAGAAGATCCATTATTTATAGTATCATCATCTCCCTTCATAGGTGAGTTCTTACATCCAGAGAGGTCAAGCTGAGGCAGAATCTTCTTAATTTTCTCAGCAATACTGTTTCTTCCTTCTAATGCATTGGTAGAGGATCTTGATCCTAATGAAGATCTAAAGACTGGAGTTAATGCTGATGATACTATGAGTTCTTGTTTTCCTAGCATGCTTTCTTTGCTACTCCTGACGTGTCCAAAACTTCCAAAGGTAACACCGAGGATGCTTCCCGCATCAGCAGAGAACTTGGAGTCAGCAACCTTGAGGGAAGTTGAATTAGAGTTGATCTTATTTGAAGCCATTTCAATGTTCTTGATTCTTGATGGTTGGAAAGATGATATGAGTGGTAGAGATTGTACCACTGTGTATGCCAGAATTTGTAGACACTAAGATCTCGCGTCGAGAAAATAATAATCAGAATGGAAAATATCACAACAATCATAGTATTTGATTTCAAATATGAGTTTACAATCTCTATTAATCTTTTGATTCTTCCTTTCAAATATAAATTCAAGGGCTTTTGAGTTTGATCTTGAACTTGATGGTTTTGATCTTAATTTGTATTTGAATTCAAGGGATTGAAGCTTGTTCTTGAATTTTCGTCTTGATCTCTGAAACTTGTAAATAAATATTTGAGCTCTTGAATGCTTGTAGCTTGTAGAGAAATCTGTGTTGTTTGATCCACGAGCTCTTTCTGGCTTCTTGTTGGAATTCAAGTCCCTTTTCTGAATTATGAGACCCTTATTTAGAGTTGTAGGATGGAAGAGTTGTGATAAGGAAAAGTCTTCTTGGCCAATAAGATTTAAGCCGACATGGAAATATTTGATTGGTAGAAACACGTTACTTATACACATGACACATTTTAATTAGCCTTTAATTTGGCTGTGTCATTTTTACATGTGGCATGATCCTATTTGCTCTTTTTATTTGACTTCGTGTGACACGTCATTTGACATGTGGCATCAATTTTGGTCTCTAGGAAGATGACATTTTGGGCTCAATAAAGTGAACTCATCATTTGTAGCCCAATTTGATGGACTAACCTAATGAAATTGAACCATTAATTAAATCTATAT
>JACEIK010000159.1:141720-169639 GCA_018107945.1 Datura stramonium | reverse complement strand
GAACCTCTAATATTTGCTATATAATAATAGTGATTATTATTATAGAAATGTTATTCTTCCAAACAAAGTAATGATATAGGACACCGCAGCTTTGCACTACAAAGAATTCATCACGTTCCTTTATTGGATATTAAATATAACCAATACCAATTAACTCATTACATCATTCATGCATTAAGTATAATAAACATCCCACATCATTATTCACTTCCCGTCAGCCGCCTTGAATCACCTATATAAGGTTGCATGCTCTGTAATTTGGAGCATCGATTTGCAGTGTGCTCATTTTGAGTCTTCCTTCAACGGGTAATTCTCTCTCTTCTACTTATTTTTCTTTTTTTTTCTTTTTGGGAAATGGACGTGAAGCTGAGAATTACTATGTTTGAGATTTTACTTATTTGGGCAAGATATTATTATGAAGTGAAGATATTACTTTCTTTAAGGCGAGGGCTTTACGTTGCATGAGTCAAAGTGCCGCATTGTCTGAGCCAAAGGTTTTATATTGTCTGAGGCGAAGAATTTATACTATCCGAGTCAAAGACTTCACACCATCTAAAGAAAAAATATTTACATGGTCCGAGACAAAGACTTCACATTGTCTGAGTCAAAGATGTCACCTTGTCCGAGCCAAAGATTTCACACCATTTAAAGCAAAGACTTAACATAGTCTACGATAAAAACTTTACACCGTATGAGATAAAGACTTTACCTTTCTGAGGTAAAGACCTTACACCATCTGAGCCAAATACGTCAAGTTGTCCGAGCCAAAGACTTTACACTGTCTAAGGAAAAGACTTTACATGGTCTGTCGCAAAGACTTTACACTGTCTGAGCCGAAGACTTTACATTGCCTAAGGTAAAGACCTTATACTGTCTGCGCTATAAGAATCAAATCGTTTGACCCAAAGACTTTACACTGTCTAAGAAAAAGACTTTACATGGTCCACGGCAAAGACTTTACACTATCTGAGCCTAATACTTTACATTGCCCAAAGTGAAGACCTTATAAAATCTGAGCCAAAGGCGTCACATTGTCAGAGCTAAAGACTTTACACCGTCTAAGGCAAAGACTTTATATGGTCTGCGGTAAAGACTTTACACTGTCTAAGCCAAAGACTTTACATTGCCCGAGGTGAAGATCTTACACCATCTGAGCCAAAGGCGTCAAATCGTCTGAGCCAAAGACTTCACACTGTCTAAGGAAAAGACATTACATAGTCCACCGCAAACACTTTACACCATTTGAGCCAAAGACATTACATTGCTCAAGGTGAAGACGTTATACAATCTGAGCTAAAGGCGTCGTTGTTTAAGGCAAAGACTTTACATTTCTCGAGGCGAAGACTTTACACTGTATGAGCCGAAGTCTTTACACTATTTAAGGAAAATACTCACACTGTCTAAGGAAAAGACATTACATAGTCCACCACAAACACTTTACACCATCTGAGCCGATGACATTACATTGCTCAAGGTGAAGACCTTATACAATCTGAGCTAAAGGCGTCGCTGTTTAAGGCAAAGACTTTACATTTCTCGAGGCGAAGACTTTACACTGTATGAGCCGAAGACTATACACTATTTAAGGAAAATACTTTATATTTCTCGAGGAGGAGACTTTACACCATCTGAGACAAAGGTGTTACATCATTCCAGCCAAAAGACTTTATACTGTCTAAGGCAAAGACTTTATATGGTCCGCGGAAAAGACTTTACACCATCTGATCCAAAGACTTTACATTACCCGAGGCGAAGACTTTACACCGTTTAAGCCAAAAGTGTCGCATTGTCTGAGCCAAAGACTTCACATCATCTAAGGAAAAGACATAACATAGTCTACGGCAAAGACCTTACACCGTCTGAGCCAAAGACTTTACATTCATTGAGGCGAATACTTTACATGATCCACTTAGAGAAATCTATAGTATTTTAATTGAGAACCATGATTATTGAAGTATCAAATTAGGCCCTGATAAACACTTTTTTTTCAGTTTGAATCATGGTTTACTTAAAAGATTCGATATATCCTCCCTCCAAGTCTCGACACCTTATAATATCGGATCATAAGGATAGTAAAGATGAGATAAAATTGTCTGTTGATACACCATTAGCTAGCCAATATGATGTTCCATGGCCTTCTTTGGGGATTTTCTCTTATTTGGATGATTGGACTCTTGATTACAATAGTCGTCCACCCAAGACGTGGGTACTTTGCTCATCTAATCATCATACAAAGAATATTGCAAGTTCTTTTCCATGCTTGGGACGATGAATCGTGAATGGAGAGACTAACTAGAGTGATACTTTCACACTTGATGGTGAGTTTCACTATATTCCTGGTTATTGGAAGTGGGCTGAAGATGTTCTTAGCAAAAGTGCCAAGACTTTGAAGGCTGCAAAAGTTTACTGTACTGTATATGGTTCACTTTTCACTTATGATCAAATATAAACATCATGCAATCCTTTTGTGAAGATTGGTGTCTCTTATGAGTATATTACTTACCTTAGTTGGAGAGATATCTATATCACTTTGGTATTTACACGCAATTGGTGTTTTACCCATAGCAGGAAGCCCTTACGAAGAAGTCGTGCCAAATATTGCAGAACTTACAACATATGACGGGGGAAAAAGGTATCTTCCTCAAGCTTGTCAGCATTTTTTTGATGCCTTCCATCGGTTACGGGAGGGAGATGGAAATAACCTGAATGTCCTTATGAGAAAGTGGATAGTATTTTGGTGCAAGAAAGGTACCAAGTACAAACAACCTCCCCCGAGAAAAGAAAAGAAGTCTGCTCATCTCAAGTCGTCGCATAATCCAACTGGTGTAATTGATAAGGATGTTAATCGGATGATTGTTTAAGAAGCCTTATTCAATAAGTTAGGAATTAAGAGTTTTAGGAAGGACGAAATGTGCTTACCACCTTCTTGTCTTGTTGGTTATGTATATTTGTTCTTCCTACAAAAGAAGGTGACTTCATTTGTCTTGGAATTTTCAGAATCACCTGTCATTTGGCATGTGGACGAAGAGTTAGTCTTCTCATTCCAGTCTTAGCTAGCATTTACAAGGGCCTAAACATAATTTCAAAATGCTCACAGCTTGATCATAAAGAAGCTTGCGTCCAGGTTCATTACATGTATGATTGGTTGGCCTATTACTTCAAGACTCATTATCCATTAGCAGATGGTCCAACTGATCCCCTTATGGCTTTGTATTTTGGCGAGGGTGCTTCTAGGTATTTTGGGATAGAGAATGCAAGGAAGCATATTCATGGAGGAGGAAGTATTATTTTGGATGCCACTATGGTCAATAGGCCTCATCCGTACCACTACCGTGATAATGGCAATGAAAAGGAGTTTGAATCGAATTACTTCATGAGTATTCCCTCCAACTATCTTCCTTTAAGGAATGGAGAAATCTTCATTATTGAGCCTTATAATCCTCATAGATTCAGCCGCCAATTTGGATTTTTCTAAGATGCTCCATGTCAGTTGGATCAAGATATTCATGAGGCTTCACTAGAATGTGGATTAAAATTCACACGAATATGCATGTTAACTAAATCCAAGGCAAGGGCAAAATTTCCTCCTAATGATTCTAGTATGAAGAAATCTTTTTCACTCAATTATAAATATTGGTGGGAAAATGTGCATGGAAACTTTCTTGAAAATCACATGCAATTCTTAGCGAATGAGGTTGGTCCTGTTACTGACGCACTTCAAGAACACAACAAAGAGGTTGTGGTTATGAGAAAACCTCTTGTTTTAAATTCTAAGATAGCTACGCCACTGCAGGGCACAGAACCTCCATGTGAAGAAACTCCAAAAGAAATGATTTATGCTCAGGCTCATCAAACTTCTAACAAGTGCCCATCTCCAAGTGAGAGTAGTAGCAATCATGCAGACCGTTGTTGGAAGAAAGTAAAATCCTCTTCAGACGAGCCAAGAGATATTGATTTGCATATTGTTGAGATTTCTGATAACTATGGTAGTTCTTCAAGGACTTTGACAGTTGTTAAAGAGGTAACAATTCAAACTTCTCTGTTATCATATGATACCTGAATGAATTCATTAATTTCTTATCATTTTTTAATACAGCCTAACAATATAAACATCTTGGAGATTTCCTGCCAAAGTAAGCCACAAGACAGTAGTGACTCTATAGCATGCTGAACTCAAAAAAAAACATCTAATATCGAAACAAGAGGCTACTTTTATTCCTCGTGGCGAAATAACAACAAAGGTATAACCTAATTCCCACAAACAACCAACAATCATTTCTATTTTTGATGTAAGAAAGGTTGTTTTGAAGCTTCAAAAGAACTTTATTTTAGAAGCTTGAAACAAGATTCGAGGTAAGCTTTTTGGCCTGACTGCAGATTGTTCTTCTTCTCTTAAGGATGAGGTCTAGGTGAATCTCGAGGATATGGATGGAATGGGCATAGATATTTCTCCTTTGAAGACCTTATTGGAGTCTTTCTTTAAGCTTGCTACTTCCTATGATGAGACACGATCGGCCCTTGCTGATATGAATGTTGAAGTCGAGAAGTCAGATTCATTTTTTAGGAACCAAGGAACATCTTGACCTTGTCTTAAGTGAAAGAGATGAGATGTCCAGAGAATTATCTACTTTCTGCCAATCTCTTAAGGAGGCGAAGAACAATGTGAAGGAATTGAAAGCTCTCAAAGATTCTTCTAAGAAAGGAGCTGAAGAAGTAGAATCTAAATTCTCGACTGCTGAAAAGGAGTACTACAGATGCACTGATGTTTCTTTGGAAACCGCAAATGCATCAGACGATGTGGCAAAAAAAGGATGAGGCTCAGAGGCTACCCTCCAAGATTTAGTCAATTATAAGCTATGTTTACGTTATCCTACAGGAGATATTTAACTTGAGTTCTCCTTTTTTGGCATTTTCTTAATCAATTGATGTTCTTAATAAAAACTTCTTTTGTTTTGTTATGTCGAACATTCTCACTGATATTGGTTTGCATTTTAGCTTCAAGAGTTATTTACTTACTTTGATATATTAACATCACTTATTAGGTTTTGAGTTCCTCCTAAACATTATTTTTCATAGTTTTGAGTTTATTTATGAATTTGAAGCGTCTTAACAGGTAATGTTCTTTCTTTCACCAATCTAAAGTAAAGGCTCCACCATATATGAGAGGGAAATTTTATTATTTCATTTGAAGTAAGAATTTTTTATCACCTTCAGGATGTCAAGTTGAGCTCCTTTAGATTACAAATCCATGAAAAGATAATCTTAAGGTACGAAGGGACAAATTTTATCCTTCTTAAGATCAAAAATTTGAAAGGCCTCGGTTTAAAAGCTTTGAGGATTTGATGACTATAACTGAATATTTGGATGATCTGATGACTTTAACTTGTAGACTTGACAAATTTGAGGCCTCATCTTGCTAAAAGATCATAGCCATCCCACTGAAGAAACTCATTTTTCATGAAGATTTTCCCTCATTGAACCATTAGATTCTAGTGAGGGTCCAAGCAACAACATGACTTTTTTCGGGCACTCATGAAACTGAACTTAGAATGAAACTCTAAGCTTCCAACATACCTCAATGAAGAAGATCAAGTCATTTTGTAGTTCATAAAGAGTGAGAGTTTTTTTTTATTTCCTAAATTTTTCCTAGGATGCCTCTTGCGAGGTTTTCAGCCTAAAGGACATTTTTTTCCTAACTTTTTCCTAGACCGCCCCTTGCGGGATTTTCAACCAAGCAGATATTTTTTTATTGAGTCGTACATAGTTTATAATCTTGTGAGCTAGGAGTGACATGCAGTTTATGCTTGTGCCTTAAGGAGCGTCATCTTGTTTCAATGGTAGTATCTTTTCAAGTATTTTGCATTAATAGGGCTGATCCTCACGCCATCTGCGCCAACAAGCTTGTAAGTGCCACTTGAATATGCTTCTTGTATGACATATGGTCCATCCCACTTCGAGGTGAATTTTCCCTGACTTACGGGAAGTGATAATAGGCCTTCTTACTGCCCAGACTTGATCTCCTACTGGAAAACATCTCAAGCAAACCTTTTTGTTGAAAACACGAGATGGACGGGCTTGATAACATTCCAAATTTTGTTGAGCCTCTAGTCTCTTCTCATCAAGTGCTTCTAAATCTACAAGCCACAATCAAGCATTTTCTTCTTCAGTGAGCCCTTCTTGAATAGCAAGCCATAAATAAGGTATTTGGCTCTCAAGTGGAAGGACCGCTGCAACCCCATAAGAAAGCGAGTATGGTGTCACTTGTGTCAGTGAGCGGTGAGTCATACTCTATGCTCAAAAAGCCTCTTCCATCCGTCCATGCCAATCCCGTTTTGACTTGGAGACAACCTTCTTCAATAAGTTGCACAAAGTCTTATTGAATGCTTCAAGTAGACCATTGGCAGCAACATGATACATAGAAGATTTATGCTGCTTGAAACCAAAGAGCTCACAAATCTTTTTCATTAATTTGTTTTCAAATAGTTTTCCATTGTTAGTTATTATATAACGAGGATGCCAAAATGGTATATGATATTGACTATGATGAAACTTGCAACATTCTCTTTTTTATTTCTTTAAGAGTGATAGTTTTGTCCCATTTTGAGAAGTAATCTGTTGCAGCCATAATGTACAAGATTCTGCAGAAGATTTCGGCAACGAACCAACGACATCCTATCCCCATGAATCAAATGGAAAATATACAACATTAGATATAATGCTTTGGGTGGCTGATGTATGAAATTTGAATGAAACTAGCAAGCATTGCACCTTGGGGCATAGTCCAAGCAATCTTTCACCATTGTTGACCAGTAATATCCCATCCCTTTTATGTGAAATTGGAGCTTCGATTTAGATTGATGTGATCCACATACTCCTAAATGTTCTTTTTTTATAGCTGGTCTACCTCTTATTCCCCCAAACATCGCAAAAGTACTCCTTCAAATGATCTCCTATATTATGTATCTTTATATTAAAGGAAACTTGGTGCACGACAGCGAATTTCAGTCTTTCTCCTTGGATTTTCTAGCAGAATCCCATAACACAAGTAGTCAATAACGGATTGTCACCAGTCCTCCTTCACAAATTCCGAACCAGCAACAAGATGTTGAAGCTTATTTTCTGCTTATTCATCCTCACTCAGCGGCATCACTATCCATTTTTAACAGATAGTAATTTTTGCTTGATCTGATAAACCCAATGTTGAAGCTAGAGTGGCCAATGCATCAACTTTCTTATTTTGCTTTCTCGGTACATATTGGAGGTTCACATCTCCAAGCCATCCTATCAACTTTTAATCATAATCACTATACGGGCGCAGTTCGGGTTTCTTGACCTCATAACTTCCCAAGAGTTAATTGATCACCAACTGATAGTCATTAAAGACTTCTAATTGCAATTTCTCTATGTCGACAGCCATCTCAAGCCCAAGTAGTAATTTTTGATAGTCAGTGACATCATTGGAGCAACATTGTGTTAAAGTAAATGAGTATGGTAGAGCTCTCCTTGTGAAGTGAAAAACACCACGCCAACACCATCCCTGCCGTAATATACAGTACCGTCAAAGTACATCTCCATGGAGGTTGAACTTCAATAACCATTCATATTTATCAGGAAGTTCATCAGTTAGCTTACAATCATTGGGTATCGGGTGATCTTCTAGGAAATTCGCTAACGCTTGTCCCTTTACAGCTTTTTGAGGGATGTATACAATCTCAAATTTTTTGAATTCGAGGTACCACCTTGCTAATCGATCACTGAGGACTGGTTTTGAAATCACAAACTTGATAGGATATACACTAGAAATGAGATGATCAACGTGAGCTTGGATGTAGTGCTTTAATTTTTGGATCAAGAAGACTAACACCAAACACATCTTTTCAATTGGCGAATAATTCAACTCATTAGGTTTCATCATTCTTCTTAAGTAATAAAGGATGTTTTTCTTCCCTTCACCATTCTCTTGGGCTAATAGCGCTCCAACAGACCTTTCTTGTGCTGAAATTTATAATATCAATGGCTTTCCAGGTTCTGGGCTACTACCACTAGAGGCTTCATTAAATATGATTTGATTCTTCCAAAAGCATTGCCACAAGCTTGGTCGCACTTGAAAAGAGCACCCTTCTTCATAAGATGGATAAATGGTTGGCATCTCCCAGCTAGGTTTGAGATGAATCTCCTGATATACGCAAGCTTTCCTTGAAGACTTTTTAATTCATGAATATCTCGAGGCTCAGGCTTCTTCAAAACTGCATTAACCTTGGCTTGATCGATTTTGATTCCCCCGTGCCACACAATGAAGCCCAAAAGCTTTCCAAAAGTGACTCAAAAGGCACATTTGAATGGGTTCATTCAGAGTTGATATCTTCAAAGCAACTCGAACACCATTCTCAAATCTTGCAAGTGATCTCTTTGCTTTTTTGACTTCACCACCATGTCATCAACATAACATTCAGCATTTTTATGGAGCAAATCATCAAAAATATTCTGCATAGCCCTTTGATATGTGGCTCCAGCATTCTTCAAACCAAAAGGCATTACATAATACATTCCATAAAATATTAACGGTTAGTAGGCATACGCATGAAGTTGTGACAAGTGAAGAGACTTTGACGCGTATGGGAAAACCTCGAAAGCAGGGTCAGGTGAGGTCAGGCCGCGAGGGGCCAGCGTGACGCTCCATCCTGCAGTGCCTTGGGCCGCACAGCGTGCCAGAAGGGCCAGCACCCTGGGAGGCGCGGTGCAGCACCCTCCCTGGCGCATTGGCCAGCGCGAGGCACACCTGGCCACCGCCTTACACTTATATATATACTTCCTTGGTTGAATTTTCAATCATATGAAAAGTATCCTTCAGCCCTAGGTGAGAGAGAACACAACTTTCAATTAATTTTCATCAATTTATGCTACCAAACACCGTCCAAACGCAAATTAACTTCGGGTAACGAGTTTTAGGCCTACGCGAAGAATTTCTACAGAGTTATTTTGTCAAAAATTCACTCGGCATACCTGAACTCCACCAAGTAAAAGTTGTCAGAATTACTCCAAATTGACCCTCAAAAGGCCACAGGCATTAGGTAAGTGTTTCTCCCTTCCGAACACTCGATGAATTGTAGGTTTTTGGTCGAGTGATTTGAAGTTTAATTATAGTTGTTATTATTATTGAAATTTATCATTATTTGCTGAATTTATTATTGAAATTAGCCCTATTCTCTCAGCATAAGGGCTGAAGTTGGGTGGAACTGTCATTTACAAGTTAAAACTCATCAGTTAAATGAAAGTCATCATTCGAGATATGTTAAGGCAAACTCCTTCGGCAAGTTATTCCTATCATATTATAATACGACCCAAATCCTTCTAAAAAAGCTAGAAACATGAATATTGTGGTTATCTTCTATTATTAGTTGAGATTAGCATTTCCTATTTAGACTGGGGCTGACCCTACCCTATATAGCCTTCCATTGTCCAACCTCGGGGTTACTAGTTGTGTCGTTGCCTACTGGGCTATATGGATCGCTCCAAGGAGCTATATGTTGTCCCAAGGGACTATGCTGAGGCCCAAGGGCTATATTACAGTCTATTCCATGGCTGGACTATTATTTTTATGTCGTATCGGCATCACTGACCTCATCGAACCTGGTGCCCAAGGTGCAATTACAGGAGTCCACCAGACTCAGACACAACTACAGGAGTCGAGTGGACTTAGTTGAAGACCCAGGGGACCGGCAGGTTGGCTATAGTTACCTGTGAACTCATTTTGACCTTGTTAGGGTGTATAGATTGAAGTGTGCTCGGCAGAGATTATGGGGCCCCAATTGGGTTATTCTATGCTGGTTGTACCTTCCGGGCTTATGAGAGCCAGGTAAGGTGCTTGTTTGCATTATTTATTTTAGATATACAATAGGTTGTAAGTATATTCAGGTGGTATCTCTTATCTTTCCTATTGAATTATTTTCAATTTTATTATCAGTATTGTTCAATCACTTTCATTTACTGCCTTACATATTCGGTGCATATTGTACTGACGCCTATCTTTGGGACGCTACATTAATTGTCTGTAGTATGGTTAGATGCAATTCAAGACCTCCCTTGTCATCAGTCGAGTCAGCAATCTAATCAACTCATTTACTCTAAGGTTTTAGGTAGAAGGTTTGTTCTTTTGTTGTACAGTTTATTGGTAGGTCGAGGCCCTATCCCAACTATTATTCCACTCTTAAAGACTTGCAGGCTACATATTCCTAGCTCTTGGTTTGGATGTTAGCCGTGTGGGGCCTATGTATATTTATTTTGTGTAATGGCCGTGTGGGGCGTATTTTAGCTTTTAGTTAGCAGCCTTGTCAGCAATAGTATAGTTATGACTGCCTGTTTTCATTCTGCTATAACTAGACAGCATGATGATCTTGTCGGCCCGCATAGGATTCCTTTATTGCGTGTTGTTGGTTAGCTGTTTTCTTTTTACAGGTGGCTATACGGCCTTTTCGTCCGAAGGCTGTGTTGAACGCCGAGATATAGCTCGTTGTTTTCTTGATTTAAAAAGCAGGCATGCACTAGAAGTGCATAAGCCTAGTTAAGTCAGTTAAGATACCAGTACGGCACCAGGTGCTAGTTGTGCCTCCTAAGGTGGGGCATGACAAAATTGGTATCAAAGCAGGTCGTATCCTAGGGAATTTGCAAGTTGTGTCTAGTAGATTCTTATCTATGGGTGTGTTGTGCACCACATTCCATAGGAAGGAGGCTACGGGGCATAATAGTATGGTTACCCTTCCTTTTTATTCAGTCGTGCAGTAGAGCTATGTTGTATAGGGTTGAGTCCCTAGGCTTATCTTATTATGCTCATCCATAGAGAAATTTTGGACACACGACAGACTACGACCAGCCAGAAGTTAAATGTTGTGGCAGGAGAGGGCACTAGCAGGGTGCCGCACTCAGAGGCAGCCCGTTCTGAGGGAAATAGAGAGACTTCATCCCGATCTCTCTAGCAGTCTCCACCATGCTAGGAATCCTCTAGGGAAACAGATATGTTGACACCACCTCGAGCAGTTCCTATACCTATACCATCATATTTGGAGGTTAATAGAGTTGTTTATATGTTAGCTCAGATGATGGTTGCTCAGCGCCGGCCTGTGGTACCAGTGGTTTCTGAATCTTTGGGAGGACCTAGAAGTTCGAGGGTCCAAGATTTCCTTTCCCTGAGTTCCCACAATTCACAGGGGCAGACCGAGAAGAGGACCTTCAGGACATCCTGGACTAGTTACAACAGATTTTTAGGGTGATGCATGCTACACCCGCGGATTCGGTTGAGTTAGCGGTGTTTTAATTATGGGACATAGCAATGTTATGATAAGAGAGCTGGGAGAGGTCCCAAGGCAGAGACGCTCCCCCTCCGACTTGGTCCATTTTCTTAGAGGCCTTTCTGGATCACTACTTTCCGTGAGAAATTCGACAGGCCCAGGTAGATCAGTTTTTGCACTTGGAGCAGGGCTCGATGAGTGTCCAAGAATATGCTATGAGATTTGATTCCTTGTCCAGATATGCGCCAGCTTTTGTAGACACTATGCTAGCCAGAGTACATTGGTTTATTATGGGGCTGCTTGCAGAGTATGTGGAAACATGTGTTACAGCTATTCTGTGGGAGGACATGGAGATTGCCTGTATTCAGGCTTTCACTCAGAATATTGAGGGGATCAGGCAGCGACAGCAGGAGATAAAAAGATAAAATCAAGAGCAGTGTCGTAGGGCCAGACCTAGAGACACACAGGTAGAATTTCAGAGTAGACCTAGGCCATGAATATTAGGCAGGCCACCCAGACCCCCACCTCTAAAATAGAATCAAGGTGGTAGATCAGACCGCCGAGGGAAGTCAGGACTCGGCGAAAGCTCACGGGCATTAGGTTCTCAACAGTAAAGGGGATCAGATCAGATTAGGCTCATTGTGCCACATTGTGTTATTTGCAGTCGACGCCATTTTGGGGCGTGCAGATATGGTTCTACCGCTTGTTACACCTATGGATAAGAGGGTCACATAATGAGGGATTGTCCAACTAGAGGTCAGGGTGATCGGGACCGACAAGATAGATCTTTAGCAGGGTCACATGCCCTAGCACCTTCAGTAGGGCGTAGACCCTCAGCTCCAGTCGACAGAGGACGAGGCATGTCAGGGGCATCCAGTTCAGGCAGCGGTCCCGATCGCACTTATGCTTTACAGGGGAGACAGGAGTTAGAGCCATCCCCAGATGTTGTGATAGGTAGTCTGCACATTTGCTCTCACTCAGTTTATGTTTTGATAGACTTAGGTTCCACTTTGTCTTATGCTACTCCACTAGTGGCTCAAAAATTTGGTATAATTCCAGAAATTGCTTCAACGACCCTTCTTAGTGTCTACGCTCATCGGTGATTCTATTATAGCTAAAAGGATCTACCAGGGTTGTATAGTAGAAGTTGTCGGTCGCCAGACTTTAGTAGATTTAGTGAAGCTAGAAATGATCAATTTTGATGCAATTATGGGTATGGATTGGCTAGCGCCATGCTATGCCAATGTAGAGTGTTGGACCAAGAGTGTCCAATTCTACTTTCTTGGAGAGGTAGTGCGAGAGTGGAAGAGCAGTGTAGCTACGCCAAAAGGTAGGTTCGTATCCTATCTTCGGGCAAGAAAGTTGATAGCAAAGGTCTATATTATCATATTGTTAGGGTTCAGGATGTCCAAGAAGAATCCCCTACTCTTCAGTCTATTCCAGTGGTTCATGAGTTTCCAGATGAACTTCCTAGTATTCCCCCCAGAACAGGAAATCGATTTCTCTATCGACTTGCTACTAGGTACTCAGCCCATATCCATCCCTCCATATCAAATGGCTCCTACTAAATTGAGAGAATTGAAAGATAAGTTGAAAGATATATTAGATAAGGGATTTATCAGGTCGAGTACGTCACCATGGGGTGCGCCAATCTTGTTTGTGAGAAAGAAAGAATGCTCCCTCTGCATGTGCATAGATTATCGGCAGTTGAACAAGGTTACTATTGAGAATTAATACCCACTCCGCAGGATAGATGACTTGTTTGATCAGTTACAAGGGGAGAAATATTTTTCCAAGATCGACTTAAGGTCATGATATCACCAGGTGCAAGTTCGGGATAAATATATCCAAAGAAAGCTTTTAGGACCAAGTACGGTCATTTTGAATTTCTAATTATGTCCTTCGGATTGACAAATGCCCCGATAGTATTGATGGATCTGATGAATACCATCTTCAGGCCATATTTACATTTGTTTGTGATAGTATTCATTGGTGACATCCTAGTGCACTCTTGTTCAGAAGCAGAACATAGAACTCATTTACGAACGGTACTCCAGATTCTCAAGGATCACCAGTTATATGCAAAACTTTCTAAATGTGAGTTCTTACTGAATTTTGTAGCTTTCCTGGGCCATATTGTATCAAAGGCTTGTATTTAGGTTGATTCACAGAAAATTGAGGCAGTAAATACATGGCTTAGACCTACAACTCCAACAGAAGTTCACAGTTTCCTAGGATTAGTCAGGTATTACAGAAGGTTTATGGAAGGATTTTCTATCCTGTCAGCATTGTTGACTAAATTGACTCAGAAAGCAGCTAAATTCCATTGGACCGAGGCCTGTGAGTAGAGTTTTAAAGAATTGAAGAACAGATTGACGTCGGCACAAGTGTTAGCTTTGCCAGAACATTCAGAGGGTTATGCTATATATTTTGACGCTTCAGGCGTCGGGTTAGGATGCATCCTGATGCAGCACGGTAAGGTAATTTCTTATGCTTCGAGGCAGCTCAAGAAGCATGAAAAAAACTATCCCACCCACGATCTGGAGTTAGCTGCAGTGATTCATGCCTTGAAAATATTGAGGTATTACTTGTATGGGGTGCACGTGGATATTTTTACTGATCATAAGATCCTCCAATACATCTTCACGCAGAAGGAATTGAATTTGCGGCAGCGTCATTG
This sequence comes from Datura stramonium, assembly GCA_018107945.1. Taxonomy (NCBI): domain Eukaryota; kingdom Viridiplantae; phylum Streptophyta; class Magnoliopsida; order Solanales; family Solanaceae; genus Datura; species Datura stramonium. The sequence goes on along the minus strand of JACEIK010000159.1, from coordinate 155,674 downwards.
GCTAGAATTACTAAAAGATTACAACATAAGCATTTTGTATAACCTGGGAAAAGCTAACATTGTAGCAGATGCACTTAGCCATAGATCTATGGGAATCTTGGAACATTTAAGGCCAGAATAGTGGGAAATGGCTTGAGAACTGCAATGGTTAGCCAACTTAGCCGTCCGAATAGTAGACTCAGAGGATAATGGGGTTGTGATTCAGAATATCATAGTATCATCCCTGGTTGTAGAGGTAAAAGAGCGGCAGTATAAGGATCCTAACCTAGTACAACTCAGAAGTAAGTTTTAGCAAGGCGAATTAAAAGCCTTTGAATTGATAGAAAATGGGGTCTTGAGATTTAGGGGTCGCCTCTGCGCTCCAGATGTAGCAGGACTTTGCCAGCAGATCATGATAGAGATACATTATTCTCACTACTCTCTTCATCCAGGTTCGATGAAGATGTACCATGACATAAAGGAGATATACTGGTGGCCTGGATTGAAAAAGGGTGTAGAAAAATTTGTAGCACAATGTCCTAACTGCCAATAGTTAAAGGCCAAACAACAGAAACCCGATGGATTAACGCAGAAGATAGCGGTGTTTGTTCCTCATGATTTCAGATATGCATGTTTCACTACTCAAGAGATTTATGTAAATGCCTGTTCTAAAGTAGGTTTGACTCAATGTTCAACTTTACTTATAAATTTCATAATTAAGCTTTGAGTCAATCGATTCAGTTATGATGTTATGAAGTTATGTTTGTTCCTCCAAGCTTGATTCTCCTTGCTTAGTCTCCAAGGGACTTAATTGGCACCTTGGTACCCCAGGTGAGAACCCTCCATCTGATTTGAAATGAATTGGCACTCCCCTTCATACTTGGGTGGTGAGGCTTCTCCTCCATATGGCATTGGACCTTGAGTCTCCATGTCATTGACACTCTTAGACCCACCCCCCATAACATGTTCCATCATCAATTCAAGGTGGATTATCATTTTTGCCAAAGTCTCATCTCGCTTCTCTTCCCACTTTCTCATCTCGGCGGTCATAAAACGTGAATCTACACCATTCGGAGGTACTTAAGTTTCCCTCATGTGCCAAGCCCGGTTCATTTTAGTCATCCGATCCAACAAAGATCTAGCTATTCCATAGTGTTGGTCCATAAGAGATCCACCCTCTAAGTTGTTTACCACAGACTTGTTAATGGAGTCCAAAGAACGATAAAAACTTCAAAGGAGCACTCTATCCGGAAGCTCGTGGTTGGGACAAAGAGCCACTTTCTTCTTGAATCTCATCCAAGCCGCATGTAAAGGTTCACCCAGTGTTTTCCTGAAATTGGTGATATCATCTCTTAGCGGCAACATCCTTGAAGGAGGAAAAAAACTATTGAAGAAGGCTTTGATTAATTCTTTCCATGATGTTATACATCTCGGAGGGAGATCCTCAAGCCACATGGTCGCTTCCCTAGCCAAGGTGAAAGGAAAGAGACTTAATCTGATAGACTCTTGACTTATATTTGTGATGTTAAATGGTTCGAAAATCTAAAGAAAATTTCAAAGATGTCGATTTCATCTTCATTTGGCTGACCACCAATGAGTCCTTTCATTTGTAACAAGTATAGCATTATACTAGTCACATGGAACACTGCATTCCCTATCGTGGGTGGTAGGCGAATGGCACATACTATGTCTTGTATCATAGGGTCATCATCTTATGGTCCATATGACCATCCACGAAACCCTTTTGAGATTGTCAGCCAATATTAGTCATCCTATAAAGGTACCCAAAAATAAAACAATTGCAAAAACAAAACACAAGATGCTAAATTACTTTAACTCAACAATCAAAGGCTATCTAATGGCATTCCCCGGCGACGGCTCCATTTTTTATAACGTTTAAATTCACTCCTCATAAAGAAAGAGTGTAAATAGTCATTGGAAAAAAAAATATACCTGATGACTGTCGGGGTCGAATTCCACAGAGAATGCATGTAATACCCCGGAAGTGCCCAAGACTAGACTCAGAATTTAAAATTAGAAGTGCCCAAGTGCTATTTTATAACTTAATCTTAGTCATGTTTTTCAATTTAATTCATTATATTCTCATGTGATTTTATGTAATTTCATGCATAAACTAACCAACATGATTAGTCTTTGTTTTGTAGGTGTAAAATGAATAAGAGGGACTAAATAATGATTGTTGAAGTGAAGGAATAGAGTTCGAATCAAATTGCAAAAGAAGGAAAGTGGACATTCCAATGGAAGGCTGGCTGCGCCAAGCAGTGTGTCATGCTATTTGTGTGTTGCGCCCAGCGACGTGCCACGGCTCAGGGTGTGCACGCGGATGGTGTCACAAGGCAGGCACCCTACCCGATGGAAACGTGCCACACCAGGTGCCCTACGTGTCCAATCCATACCGCGGCATGTTAGAGGCGTGATGTCCTTCGTGCCACGCCGGTTGCTCAGCGCCCATGACAATGCCAGAGTCGACAATTCTAGTGAGCAGGCATAATTGCTCCATGTCAGGAAGAAAGATTGGCATAACCAGGTCCGTGTCACGAAGCCAATTCAACCACGGAAAAAATTTGCATTTTCTCACTTAATATAAATAGGATCCTTAGCTTCTAAAAGGGATTATCACGAAAATATTTTTGGAAGAACGGAAAGGAGTGAAGGGAAAAGCGAAGAAATTCACCTAGGGTTCATTATTTTTCATTCTCTTTTAACTACAATTGTAAGTACATTACTTTAATTATGTTTATGAGTAATTGTACAAACATGAGTGGCTAAAACCCATCCTATAGGGTTGAGGCCACATGATACGAATGTAAATGCATGAATTCATCTTTGGTTTGAGTTTTTAGTTATTGTTTTGTCTTGCATTCTTAATTCTCACCATGAAAACAAACTCGTTAAGCTTAGGTAAAAGCTCAAAAGAGTAAACCTAGGTTAGAACACAAGAATGTAGGGAGCAAGTTCTTATCTTCACGATAAGATTCACGGTTAGGATAAAAACTATACCTAATTTGCCTTTATTGGTTAATAAAATGAGATGATAGGTAGACACCGACTTAGAATTGTCACATCACCACTCATAGAAGTACTTGTGAAGCTAAGTCAGGTTAAATGTTTAGAGGTAAAAAAGTCCATAATCAAGGGAATAAACCCTGTTAACGACATCCACTTAGTTAAAGTGCTCATGAATTAGGACATCATATCCCCGCTCAACGATGTAGGTGTGAGACTAGTTTATTGCGTTTAGAGGCTTGAGAGACCATGAACACTTCTTTTTAACTATGTAAGACAGCAACTGAAGTTTTAGTACTTGAACCATTGTGAATTTTAGCATTGCATGATTATCTGGCCTTAACTCTTGTTGCTTTTTGTATTGTTTCTTGAATTTTTTTGTGATCACCCCTAGATTTAAATACCAACTTTCAAAATCTGTACAATCAACACTTGTGAAATTTAACTTAATACTTGAACTTGAACGTTCGCTGAAATAGCCCAGTCCCTGTGGGTTCGATATCTGGCTCTTAAAAGAGCCATTGTATTACTTGTACGACCGTACGCTTGTGCGTGCGCTGGGGAATGAGGGAAATTTCAAAAAACAAATTTTATTCTTAGTAAATTTGAGTGATGTTGGTGCTTGGTATAATATTGTTTGATGAAAATGTTTGAGTCGAGCATATTTAACCCACCCTTTGGTTTTTCTCTTCGGTTCTTTCCGAAGGGGGGCACTTTGAACCGATGAATAAAAATTTTTCCTTGTTTGTATATAATATTGTTAGTATTAGTTAGGGAATTTTCCCAACGATGGATGGATTATGACCGTCTTGAGGGAAAATTAGTCAATAGGTTTTTGTTGTGAACCCTTAGCTGATTTACAGTTTGATGTTCTCGTTATGTATTGTACATGATTGTGAGATGCAAGTGGTGTAAATTATGAAGAATTTTGAGAAATTGTATGACTTTTTTTAGACACCTAGGCTCTTGAATATTACTCTATGTGCGTAAATCTTTATTTTGAATTCTTGTGATTAAATGAGTTAAGAGTCTACTAATTTTTCCTTGAATTGAGCATGTGTTGTGAGTGTGAGGCTTTGTGAATATTCCATGCTTTTGTGTAGTTTTTAGGACTTGCCTGGTGTGTATACAAAATAAAATGGGGGATGTTAATTGTAGGAGATGATTTAGGAATTTCTTTGAATGAGCCCAAATTTTTATCCATCTCTTTACCTACCTTTAATATATGATCATAGTTAGCCCAATTTAGCCTTTAGCCAATTTTTTCCTAGCCACAAAATGAGCTTAATCCTTGCCTTTCAATAGCCTTGAATTTGATCCAAAACTCCTACGCACTTAAGTTAATAATGCAAAAGAGTTAATGAGTGAGATGTTGGAAGAAGAAGAAAAATAGTAGTTGTGGTTTTTGAAGAAAATACTAGAGGTGCATTTTTCTAAAAAATGCATAAGTGTTGATTGGTAATAAAAGAACAAAAGAGTGAAAAAAAATCGTAAGTACTCCTTAATAATAGCTTAAGTGTGCCTAATGAAATGGGGAAACAAAGAGAAAAATGGGAGTTGAAAAGAATAAAGGTGAAATAAGAGGAGAGAAATTCGTAATGAAAGTGTGGTGTATTAAAAGTGCTTAGGGAAGATAGTTAGTATTACTAGCTATAAATGTACCTACTTATCCCTTAGCTTACATTACAACCCACTAAGTCCTACTTGATCTTACTTTCAAAAATTCCTAAATTAGTGGAGTAAAACACTAAAGGCAAGCTTATGGGTCAATACATGTTGCATGTTAATTCTTTGTGAGAGTGAGCTTATTTCTTATTCATACACCCATATAATGTACAATTTGAAAACTTATGAGTGAAAAAAATGGGTAACTCTCTTGTTGTGAGGGCACATGTTTGATGAAGGATAAAATTTATGTCGGATGTTTTAATTGGTTAATTTGCATGGATTTGCTGAGTTTAAGAGTTGATTCTTGAGGCTGGGAAGTTTTAACTTAGTTATATAGGGATTTAATGGTGGGATATTTCTTGCTCTATTTTAAAATTTGCTATCTAAAACAATCGGTGTAGCCGTAGCTTGAATCATCTTCTTTCAATTAGCTATGTGTGAGTTTTTCGTGTGCATGAGATGTAATAGAGTTGTTCGAGGACGAACAAGGCTTTAAGTGTGGGGTAGTGATCTTTGGCATAATTACATGACCAAGTGTTATTTTATAACTTAATCTTAGTCATGTTTGTCAATTTAATTTATCATATTCTCATGTGATTTTGTGTAATTTCGTGCATAAACTAACAAACATGATTATTCTTTGTTTTGTAGGTGTAAAATACATAGGAGGGACTAAATAATGATGGTTAAAGTGAAGAAATGGAGTTTGGATCAAATTGCAAAAGAAGGAAAGTGGACATGCTAAGGGAAGGTTGGTCACGCTAGGAAGCGTGCCACGCTATTCGTGAGTCGAGCCCATCGCCGTGCCACGCCGTAGGGTGTGCATGCGGATGGTTTCACAAAGAAGGCACCCTGCATGATGGCAACGTGCCATACCAGGCGCCTTGCGTGTCTAAGCCATGTTGCGGCATGCGAGAGGCACGATGGCCTCCGTGCCGAGCGGGTTGCTCAACAACCATGACAATGCCAAAGTTGACAATTCCAGTGAGCAGGCGCGATTGCTCCGTGTCACAGAGAAAGATTGGCGTGAACAGGTCCGTGAAACAGAGCCAGTTCAACCACAGGAAAAAATTGCATTTTCTCACTTAATATAAATAGGACCCTTAGCTTCTAAAAGGGATTATCACGAAAATATTTTGGGAAGAATTGAAAGGAGTGAAGGGAGAAGCGAAGAACTTCACGTAGGATTCATTATTTTTCATTCTCTTTTAGTTACTCTTGTAAGTACAATTACTTTAATTATGTTTAAGAGTAATTGTACAAACATGAGCGGATAAAACCCTTTCTCTAGGGTTGAGGCCACATGATATGAATATAAAGGCATGAATTCATCTTTGGTTTGACTTTTAGTTGTTTTTTTATCTTTCATTCTTAATTATTGTTGTTTTTATACTTTATCACCATGAAAACAAACTCGTCAATCTTAGGTAAAAGCTCAAAAGAGTAACCCTAGGTTAGAACACAAGAATGTAGGGAGCAAGTTCTTGTCTTTCGATAATATTCACGGTTAGGATAAAAACTATACCTAATTTTCCTTGCTTGATTAATAAAACAGGATGATAGGTAGACACCGACTTAAAATTATCACATCACTGCTCGTAGAAGTAGTTGTGAAGCTAAGTCAGGTTAACTTATTAGAGGTACGAAGTCCATAATCAAGGGCATAAACCCCATAAACCACATCCACATAGTTAAAGTGCTCACAAATTAGGACGTCACATCCCCGCTCAATGATGTAGGTGGTGAGACTAGTTTGTTATGTTTAGAGGATTGAGAGACCATGAACACTGCTTTTTAACTCTGTGAAACAACAGCTGAAGTTTTAATACTTGAACTATTGTGAATTTTAGCATTGCATGATTATCAGGCCTTAACTCTAGTTGCTTCTTGTATTGTTTCCCGATTTTTTTGTGATCACCCCTAGATTTAAATACCAACTTTAAAAATCTCTACAATCAACACTTGTGAAATTTAACTTAACACTAGAACGTGAACATTCGCTGAAATAGTATAGTCCCTGTGGGTTCGGCATTCGGCTCTTAAAAGAGCCACTGTATTACTTATACGACTGCGTATGCCTGCGCATACGCTGGGGCGCAACAAGAAGTAGCAGAAAATCTGAGATTTCTTCTCAAAACGACTCATTGTATGGGTCGTTGGAGGGTCTAATGACTTGTTGGAGGTGCTCGTGGTGAGAATCTGCAGAATTGACTTGGGAGTAACAGGTCTCAGAACGACCCATTAGTCTATGTAATGGGTCATTTTAAGGGGGTTGTTGGGAAGATGTTCCTATTCAAAAAGGGTGGCACGAGTCACAGGACGACTCGTTGCTTAGAAAGACGAGTCGTTGGATGCTCCCTTTCGAAGGACTTCTGGAAAATAGGCAATGGTGACGACGGATGGTAGTAACGAGTCGTTGGGACTAGTAATGACTCATGGTACCAGTCATGGTAGCATACCTGAGTTCGAAAAGTGGGGTGAAGCAACGAGGGAAGTAACAACCCATTGGAGCCAGTAACGACTCATTGATGTGCCCATTGTCACTTGTACCGCAGAATTTATAGATTTTTTATTAAGGGTATTTTCATCATTTCTAAGCCCTCAAGTCTTAAACTACGTCATTTTAAGCTCATTTAATAGGGTTTTAAAGTTGTTAAACATATTCTAAGCCTTACCGTTCCCATGCATGCAACTTAGAGTTTCTATTGAGATCAAGATTGAAGAATCTCTCCAATTCCCTTTAATTTCCCTTAGGCTTTCAAGAGGGAGTGTTGATCAGATTTACCCAGGTATGTAAGGTTATGAATTAGATTTCCTTTCACTATCATGCTCTAAATTCTTCCCAATTTCATGAATTTCAATTCTAGATTCAAGTTTCATGATCTTATGGGATTTATTCCAATTCTTGTGAAATTCTCTATAATCTATCTATGAGTCAATTTTCTTCATGTATCAAATCTGTTTTATGATCTATGGGCAGATTTTACACCTATTTTGATTATAAATTTATAGATTCTAATTTTAATTAAACTATGCCCAATTATGTAAGTTTTCATGAAAAGTCAAGTTATGATTCTATTATGATTTCGATCTTATCAAGTTTAAATTATGATTTATGATTCATGTTAGGATTTTCTTCAAGTACTCTTCATGGATTTATGAACATCAAGTATATGAATGTTTTACAAGTCTGCATGGTTTTCATGATTTATGGATTTATGACTCTTGGCCAATTCATGGGCCCTTGTTCATGGCTAAACACGTAAAAAGGGGATCAATGATGTAGTTATTTATTTGTCCATGAACTTTATGAATGATTTGAAAACCTTGAGCCCTTATATTATGTTATGATATTTACTTGACATTCATGTTGTCCTATTCTTATGCACTCGTATGTATTTTAACTATCCTTTTTACTTACCTTGCTTACTCGATACATTTCATGTACTGGCCACAGACTCTTGACATTCATGCTATATCATCTCATGATATAGGTTTTGAAGTGTCCTAGGGTGTCTAAAAGTCGTGTTAAGTAGAGTCTTTTTCATGAGTGTGAAGCACGCCACACTTATGATGAAGAGGCTACGAAACATTTTAGGAAATTTTCCTTTTTTCATGATCTATGTCGTGCGATGAAATATCTCTCTATCCTTCTAACTCAGGCTATACGCGTTTACAGAATCATGCCTCCTCGTCGCGTCAATGAAAGAAGAAATGGAAATTGAAATGGCCATGAGAATGGCAATGGGGATGGGCACCAGTAGGCCTCACTAGCCCCATAGGATCATGTACCTGAGAAGGTTGCCCATGTAGAGTTTAGGGCAGCCATACTGATGCTAGCTTAGGCTTTGACCGCTCAGGTCAACCAATAGGAGGTAGCGCATGTCCCAAAGAATATGAATGCGGTGGTGGCAACAGTTAGAGATATTCTAAGGATGAAACCTCTAGAGTTTCTTGGGTCGAAGGTGGACAAGGATCCACATGTGTTTATTGGTGAGGTTCTTAAGATCACCTAGATCATGGGGGTGACTGGGGAGGAGTGCACAGATCTAGCCTCATATCAGTTGAAAGGGGTTACGCACATTTGGTTCAGGCAATGGAAGTATAGCAGGACAGTTGGAACAAGCCTCATTAGTTGGGATGAGTTTAATGCCGTATTTCTGGATCGATTCTTCCCTCGTGAGATGAGGGAGATTAAAGCAGTCGAGTTTGTGAACCTGAAGCAAGGAAAGTGACAGTTCAGGAGTATGCCTTGGAGTTCACTCGCTTGTCCAATTATGCCCCAAAGATGGTGGCTGATCAGAGAGCTCGGATGAGGCAGTTTGTGCACGGGGTAGCAGACTACCTGGTTAAGGATTGTAGGACCACTATACTTAACAAGGACATTGACATTCCTAGATTGGTTCTTTATGCCCCACATATGGAGGCGGCACTTTTAAGAGAGAGAGAGGCCAAGAGGGACGTGACAGACAGTTATGGGTTCTCGCAGCAAAGATCGAGAGGCAGACATCGCCAGCAGTCTCATAATAGGTCTTTAGCTCCAGCACTATCATCAGTCGGTGCTCCATCTAGGTTGCGAGGTGATCAGAGGAGCAGAGCCTCAGGTTCGAGGGACTAGAGAAGCATGCAGACAGAGCGTACCTTTCCATCCCGCGGGAAGTATGGCAAGAGCCATATGGGAGAGTTCTTGTTAGGATCAGATATCTATTTTTTGTGTGGTATATATGACCACATATGTTGAGAGTGTCCCTTATCTAGACAGCGTGATGGTAAAGGTCGTGCTTAGGCTACCGATTCAGCAGCAGCACCAGCACACCTAGCTCAGTAGGGTGTGTCCACCAATACAAGTGGTGGCTAATGCTAGAATAGGTTTTATGCCCTTGTGCCTTGATAGGAGTAGGAGACCTTACCATATGTGGTCACTGGAATGTTACGATTATTCCACTTGATGTTTATGAATTGTTAGATCCAGGGGCTACCTTATCTTTCATGATTCCCTATGTTTCTAGTAGTTTCGGAGTCAGTCCCAAAGCCATATCAAAACCCTTCTCAGTCTCTACTCCAATCAGTGATTCAGTTATAGCTAAACAGGTATATAGAAATTGCCCTGTCACCGACGTTTAGAAAGCCACCTTAGCATATTTAGTAGAGCTAGCCATGAAAGATTTTGATTTTATCTTCGACATGGATTGGCTACATGCATGTTATGCCTTAGTCAATTGTAAAACCCGTGCAGTAGAGTTCAGATTTCCAGGTGAGTCAGTCCTAGAATGGAAGGGTAGTTCGGTTGTGCCTGTAGGTCGCTTCATTTTCTACCTTAAGGCCATAAAGTTGATTTATAAAGGTTGTGCGTACCATATAGTTAGGGTTAAGGATGCTACATCTGAAACCCCGACTATCCAGTCAGTTCCTGTAGTCTGTGAATACCCAAAAGTGTTTCTAGATGATTTACCTAGGTTTCCTCCCGAGCGGGAGATCGACTTTAGTATTAACCTTCTTCCCGATATGCATCCTATATCTATTCCTCCCTAAAAAATGGCCCCAACCTAGTTAAAGGAGTTGAAGGATCTTTTAGACAAGGGTTCATCAGACTTAGCAAATCCCCATAGGGTGCACCAGTTCTTTTCGTCTGGAAGAAGGATGGCTCCCTTCATATGTATATTGATTATCGGCAATTGAACAAAGTTACCATCAAGAACAGGTATTCTCTCTCCAGAGTTGATGATTTATTTGACAAGCTTCAGGGTGCCAAGTGTTTCTAAAAAATAGACCTCAGATTCGGATACCATCAGCTCAGGGTTCGGAAGAGTGACATCCCGAAGATAGACTTCAGGATTCGGTATGTCCACTATGAGTTCGTAGTAATGTCCTTTAGACTAACGAATGCTCCTTCATCTTTTATGGATTTGATGAACAGGGTGTTCAAGCCATACTTGAATGTGTCTATGATCGTGTTCATAGATGACATCCTTATATACTCTTGGAGCGAGGAGGAGCATGCCGCTTATTTAAGGGTGGTGTTACAGACCTGGAAGGATCATCAATTGTATGCTAAGTTCAGCAAGTGCGAGTATTGGCTAGACTCAGTGACATTTTTGGGTCATGTGGTATCAATTGAGTGTGTGCAAGTGGACTCACAAAAGATAGAAGTGGTGAAGAATTGGCCTAGACCAGTTAGTCCTTCGAATATCAAGAGTTTGCTAGGTTTGGCTTGTCATTATCAGAAGTTCGTTGAAGGGTTTTCATTCATTGCAGCACCGTTGACTAGATTGACCCAGAAGAAAGTGAATTTTCAATGGTTGGAGACTTGTTAGAAGAGCTTGCAAAAGTTGAAGACTCGACTCGTCTCAGCACCAGTGTTGACCCTACTTGAGGGCACCAATGGGTTTGTGGTATATAGTGACACTTCAAGGATTGGCCTTGGTTGTGTACTAATGCAGCACAATAAGGTTATAGCCTATGCTCCCAGGCAGCTGAAGGTCCATGGAAAGAACTACCCTACTCATGACCTTTAGTTGGTGGCAGTAGTATTTTCCTTGAAGATTTGGAGACACTATCTGTACGGGGTCCATGTAGATGTGTTTACGGACCACAAAAGCCTACACTACGTGTTTACCCAGAAGGATCTAAATCTACGTCAAAGGAGGTGGTTGGAGCTTCTTAAGGATTATGATATGAGTGTGCTTTATCATCCTGGAAAGGCCAATGTGGTAGCAAATGCTCTTAGCAGGCTTTTTATGGAGAGTGTATCTCGTGCAGATGAGGAAAGGAAAGAGCTAGTGAAGGATGTGCATCGACTTGCACGATTGGGAGTTCGTCTTGTTGACTCGATAGATGGTGGTGTCATTGTTCAGAATGGATCAGAATCATCTTTAGTGACTGATGTTAAGGCTAGGAAATACGAGGATCCTATTTTGGTGAAGTTGAAAGAAGCTGTTCGGAATCAGAAGGTGGAGGTCTTCTCCTAAGGGGGAGATGGTGTTCTCCAATATCAGGGTCGTTTGTATGAATCGGATGTTGGTGACTTGAGAGAGCAGATGTTGCACAAAGCTCATGGTTTCAGATATTCTATCCATATAGGTGCCACAAGGATATACTGTGACCTACTGGAAGTCTATTGGTTGAACGACATGAAGAAAGACATAGCAGAGTTTGTGGCTAAGTGTCCGAATTGTCAACAGGTGAAGGTTGAGCATCAAAGACCGGGAGGTGTGCTTCAGGACATTGGCATTCCTACTTGGAAGTGGGAGGAAATCAATATGGACTTCATTACAGGGTTGCCTCATACATGCCGACAGTATGACTTTATTTGGGTGGTTGTGGACAGGTTGACTAAGGTAGCTCATTTTCTACTGGTCAAACCTACCGACTTAGTGGAGGATTATGCTAAGTTATATATGCGGGAGTTAGTTTTGTTGCATGGAATGCTCTTGCAAATCGGATAGAGGTACTCAGTTACCTCCCAGTTATGGAGATCGTTTCAGAAGGGACTTGGTACTCAGGTCAAACTTAGCACAGCATTTCATCCACAAAGATGGTCAGGCAAATTGAACCATTCAGACTCTTGAGGATCTATTGAGAGCGTGTGTGATTGATTTCAACGGTGGTTGGGATTTTCATTTGCCTCTCATTGAGTTTGCATATAACAACAGTTATCATTCCAGCATTCAGATGGCTCCATTTGAGTCTCTCTATGGGCGGAGATGTAGATCACCTATTAGTTTGTTTGAAGTCGGTGAAGCTGCATTAGTAGGACCAGATTCAGTCCATGAGGCCATGGAGAAAGTTTATCTTATAAGGTACAGGTTGAAAACATCTCAGAGTCGCTAAAAGAACTATATGGATGTGAGGAGGAGGGAGCTTGAGTTTGAAGTTGATGATTGGGTGTTTATGAAAGTATCCCTTATGAAGGGAGTGATAAGGTTCGGAAAGAAAGGGAAACTAATTCCCCATTATGTTGGTCCATACAGGATTGTGAGGCGTGTTGGTGACGTGGCTTATGAGTTGGAGTTGCCCTCAGAATTGGCTTCAGTGCATCTGGTGTTCCATGTGTCACTCTTAAAGAAGCACATGGGTGATCTGAATTTGGTTGTTCCTGTAAAGAGTGTAGGTGTGAACAACAGCCATAGCTATGAGGAGGTTCCAGTGGAAATACTTGATCATTAGGTTCGGAAGGTAAGAAACAAAGAAGTAGCCTCAGTCAAGGTTTTGTGAAGGAATCAGCATGTTGAGGGAGCTATGTGGGAGGCCAAAGCATATATGATGCCTAAATACCCGCATCTATTTCCTTCCAGCATAGTTCCATCCTAAGGTATCAGTTTCCTCCTTTGTATTCGATTCAGTTCCATGTTTTGTTCATGTTTCCCAGTTTCCTTCATGTCAATGTATGTACATGTGATTCATGAATTCAGTTCAGCCATGTATTCTAGTTCAGAGTTAGTCCCTCCAACAGTTTTCAGCTTGAATGTTAAGTATTTGGCATATTAGTTGCATTTCTTAGCTTTTCAGAATGTTTACCCAAATTCGAGGATGAATATTCCCAAGGGGGAGATATTGCAATACCCTGAAAGTGCCTAAGTCTAGAATCGCATTTTGAAATGAGAAGTTGCAGAAAATATGAGATTTCTTCTCAGAACGACTCGTTGTACGAGTCATTGGTAGGCTTAACAACTCATTGGAGGTGCTCGTGGTGAGAATCTACAGAATGGACTTGAGAGTAACGGGTCTCAGAATGACCTGTTAGTCAAGGTAACGGGTTGTTGTAAGGGGGCCGTTGGGAGGATGGTCCTGGTCAAAAAGGGGTGGCACGAGTCACAAGATTCCTCGTTGCTCAGAAGGACAAGTCGTTGGATGCTCCTATATGAAGGGCTTCTAGAAAATTGGCAGCGGTGACGAAGGATGGTAGAGACAAGTCATTGGGACTGGTAACTATTCGTGGTACCAATCGTGGTAGCAGACTGAAGTCCAAAAAGTGGGATGAATCAACATCATCACATTCATAATCAAAAGCTAAATTTAAGCTCACAAATGCTTTTCTGTGGAGATTTTTGTACCTTAAAAAGAAGAAGATGAGCAAAAAGCTATTCACTATTCTCTACTTTCTACTCGCTACAAATGTGGTATAGTCTCCCTGGTACTTGATGAGCCCGCAAGTGTACGGGTTGTACAAGTAATACAGTAGCCCTTTTTAAGAACCGGAATGTCGAACCCACAGGGACTGGACCAATTCAGCTAACTATCAAGTTCAAGTGTGATATTAACTTTCGCAAGTGTTGATTCT
>JACEIK010000159.1:16163-35338 GCA_018107945.1 Datura stramonium | reverse complement strand
ATTCGCCACTAATGTAGAGCAACTGCACTTAAAATCAGTTAGGATTTGTGGGTCATAATGTAGGCTAGGGCTAAGGTTAGGATAAATGTTTGGCTTTAGTGACTAATGCTTCCTTAATGACATTACAAACTTGAAAAATCCCATCATCTTGCTCAGATCACTCCCCTACATTTCTCCTTGTTCATCATCTTCATCTTTTTGTTTTTATACAAGCCATCCTTATAACATCTATGAATTTCATACTTAGCCTTCTCTATGCAAGAGATAGCACCTATCAACAATTTTTCCTCTACTCAGATCACTCCTCTACATTTCTCCTTGTTCATTATCTTCATCTTTTGTTGTAATACAAGCCATCCTTATAACATCTATGAATTTCACACTTAGCCTTCTCTATGCAAGAGATAGAACCTATCAACAATTTTTCCTCTTTTTGATGATTCAATGTCTCTCAACTCATTAGTTCACTCATCCCATCACAATTTTTGGTGCTACCTCAAGTTTAAGGCTACTCATTCTTTTGTCCCACTCTTGCAAACCCCCAAAGTTAGGCTTTTGCCTCATTTCACATTCATTTCCTTATCTCTCCCTATTTCTTGGGCTTGAAGCCCCCATTTTTCATTGTTTCATTACTAGCAATTAGGGAGGATGGGTGCCAAAGAGAAGGATTAAAGAAAATAGTCATTAGGCTTGTAATGTGGTTTCCAAGGAACGGTTCAAGGCTCAAAGTTGGCTATCAAAGATTAATGGTCAAGGAGGTCATTTTGGTTGAAGTGACATATAAAAGAGAGCCTAAGATCATGTTCTAAATGCAGCTACATCTAGAATTTCTGCTTGAATCAAACTTAGGGCAAGTTCTAGACAAGAAGTTGTGCATGAGATTCACAAAAATCCTTATCACACAAGGCATCATAGCTAAAGAGTCCACAAAAGTCATTATCCACACAAGATCTTGATTTAAGACATTAGAACATGCAAATTCGTAAGTCAAATGAGGACTCTACAAAGTATGACAAAGAGTGCTACATTATCGTTTCAAATGATTGGAGAGGAAATCAACCTTTCCTTCAACTCCACAAAGGCCTTCATACACCCCTCATCAAAATTGAACTTTCCTTCTTTCTCCAGCAGCTGAAATAGAGGATGAGCTATTTTAGAGAAATCTTTAATAAACCGGTGGTAAAATCCCGCATGTCCGAGGAAAATCCTAACACCCTTCACTGTGCACGGTGGAGGTAACTGAGCAATAGCGTTGATTATGGCTTGGTCCACATCAATCCCTTTTTCTAAAATCTTGTGTCCCAAAACAATCCCTTATTTTACCATAAAATGACATTTTTTCCAATTAAGGACCAGATTTGTTTCCTTGCATCTCTTTAATCCTCCTCTAGGTGTGCCAAACAATCGTGAAAAGAATCCCCTACAACTGAAAATTCATCCATGAATACTTCCATAGTATCCTCCACCATATCTGAAAAGATGGAAATCAGACATCATTGGAAAGTGGTGGGGGTGTTACGAAGGCCAAAAGGCATCCTCTTGAATGATAAAGTTACATAGGGACATGTAAAAGTGATTTTTTCTTGATCCTTGTGTGTGATCGCAATTTGATTGTACCCCGAGCATCCATCCAAGAAACAATAGTATTCTTTTCCGGCCAACTGATCTAACATTTGATCAATGAAGGGCACTGGGAAGTGATCCTTCTTCGTCCAAGAGTTTAACTTACAGTAGTCCATGCAAACTCTCCATCCAGTGATTGGGCGAGTGGCAATTAATTCATTCTTTTCATTTGGGACAACCATAATACCTCTTTTATTTGGCACACAATGTACAGGGATTACCCAACTGCTATCCATGATAGGATACACCACTCCTGCATCTATCCATTTAATAATATCCTTTTTGACCACCTCTGCCTTTGATGCTCTACTGATGGGCTACAATTTTCTTGAAGATTAATCTTATGAGTGCAAATCCCCAGAGGAATACCGATGATATCAGCTATCACCACCCTATAGCTTAAATGTGCCTTTTCAATACCATTATGAGTTTTTCTACTTGGAGAGAAGTGAGCTTTGCTGAAATGATGACCAGGAGCATCTCATTTTCACCTAGATATGCATATTGCAATAAGTGGGTAAGGGTTTGAGCTCCAGCTTCACGGGTGCCACAATGGATGGCTGTGATGGAGGAGTTGTGCGATTTTTTAGGTTGAGGTCAAGCTTCCTTTGTTGGAAAGAATAATTTCTTATCTCCCTACGCACTTGAGAAATCTCCTCTAGCTCTTCACCTTTTAAAAGAAATCTGCAATCGTTTCCCTCACGATCTCTTCCTCCATTTCCCATTCAAATATATCATCATCTATGGTGGCTTGAGGTGGTGCAACACTCGTTTCTTTTATTTGAGCTGCCACTTGAGATGCTAAACTGTTCATCCTTTCCCCCAATTGTTCTATTACTACGTCATGACTTTTCACAGTTGTCGTAAGGTCCAATAGTTTACTCCGCAAGTCCTGAACTCCTGATTCAGTTGAAAGGACCTTTTCAAGAACCACTTCGAGAGTGCTTTCCATGCGGGATAAGATTGACTCATCGCTCCCCTAGCTACTCGTCTCATCTAAGCAGACATTGTTCTGGCCTTGATTTCCATGATAAGCGTACTTATAGCCTTGGTTGGCTTGATGGTACCTTTTATGAAAACCCTTCATATAGTTCGTCAACAACTCCATCTATTTCATCATGACCAATAGCACTGTATCTTTCTTCCCTTCTCTATGCCACATTGTATCTACTAGTTTGAGAGTCTCCACATAAGGTTCCCCCTCGAGGTCTCACAACAACCTTTAAGAGACTCATGAGCAACTCAACAATTACTTAATAGCAACCAATGGTGGTGTACAACCAATTCAAATTGACAATCAACACAAGAATATCAAGCGCTAGTCCCCGATAATACATCATTTTTGATAACATCCAAAATATACTCTTCTTTATAAAAAAGCATAAACGGTCGTTGTATCAAAACAAATATCCCGACGGATGTCGGGGTCGAATCCCACAGAGACTAGCGAATGATATGCACGAGTGTTGTTTGGGAAATTGAATTTAGTTCAAACCACTTGAAAATAACAAAGAAATAAACATTTTAGGGGAGATTAGAGGTTAACAACAAGGTTTGAATTCTAATAAGGCTGATTAAGTTAGCAAAATAACCAAGGGTGTTGACAATAATGAGAAGGACTAGAGGTGTGGTGCAGATGATGTGCTAATTAAATAGGGTCATGCTAGATCATACCATAAGTTCAAATTGTGTAAATAACCTAGGGAGGATGGGAATTTGATGTTTTTCAACCTCATAAATGTCTCTTGCTAGAGTTCTTTCAAACCACTAGACACTATTAAATCAATCCAATTAAGTTTGGTTTAATAGCTGCCCTAATCTCTAGCTATTAGCAATTAATTAGGAGTGAGAATGTGGTTTTGACTATTTCTAGCCCAATTCCACCACATCACATCCATGTCCACCATTAAATTCTCGCTCAATACTCAATTCTTCTCTTTCAAGCAAAAATTAAGTAAGAACAAATAGACCCACATCTGCAATGATGGATCTTCAATTATAAATTGGAGAGAATTTAATAGATTTACACTAATTAAATAATATTGAGATGAATCTAGCAATACCCAATCTAATAAGCATTCATCACCACACACCTCTAGTTAATGATTTAGCTACTCATATTTAAGAAATTCAAAAGCATATTTAACAATAAACTCATTGATTTCAATAATAAGAGTAGCAAAATCAATTTAGCAATAAGTCTTCAACAATGGCAATATCTTGCTATAAAGGAATAAGAAGAAAAAGAAAAACAATCCTTTTCAATTTTCACCAATATAATTCTACTTTCTTCTTCTATAAAGAGAATGTTCTCAAAAAGCCAAAAGTTAATATATGATAGGTAGATAGTACTTCTCTCTAGAATATATCCAAAAGTAGGGTACTCAAAACTCTTTTTTTAGTGTTGGACACATTTGCCCCTGTTCAGGCGTTTGGTACTTGTGAGAGTACCGGCGGTTCACCGGTTATATTTCGCAAACCACCAGCTATAATTAGATGCTCCTGCAGTGAATTCTGGTGTCCTTCGGTGACTCGCTGATCTCCAACCGTGCTCTGCCAATTTCTTTCTCTGTGATCCAGCACTCCCAGGCATCGATAGGGGATTTAACCGGCAAGTTGCCAGTTGGTATCCGTGATCATCGATTGCTTTAGTTCCCCAGGATAGTGGTCTCCGGCGTTTCGCGGTCTTCTCCAGTGAAGCGCCGGTTTTCACCTGATTCCCTTCTTTTTTCTCCCTTTCTTGCTCTTTTCTACAAATCAGATATCTGCATACAAAAAGGTAAAAAAGGCATAAAATCCATCTAAATGACTTGAAAACTAAGCTAAAGCTCATGCGTAAGAGCCTAATCAGTTGGTGAATTACCAACTCATCATGAGGGTAGAAGGTTAGGAAGTTGTGTTTGAAGTGTTCATAGCAGCACGAATGCCACCTCATTATGGCGGCTTCATAGTGAAGCCGACGGGAGAACCTGGAGGTTGTAATCAGGTTGTTGAGTAGCATGTGCTGCATGAGAGTTTAACAGATCATTTGTAAGGCCACAAGTCCACTTGCATGAAGGAGAGACGGGGACCATAGTCATGTCGCGACGTTAAATCAGGCGTTGCATGGGAGAAAACCCATGAATGTCGTGCCATGACTATAACTAAGGCGCTTGGTGGGAGGAAACCCATCCTTCTAAAATTTTGTAATATTTTTCTTTGTTTTGTAGAGACAAATAGGGAGTAAGAGTAAAGAACAAGCTGGGACATTGAGATAAAAAGTGTAAGTCTAGGGTGAGATGCTTGGCGTGGCGCGCCAGGAGTTAAATCCTAGAAGAAAATTATTTTTGTCAGCTGAGGTTATGGGTGGCGCTCCACGTCAACCTCCTGTCTTTAGAGGAAATTTTTTCTATGTATGTGGTGAGATAGAGGGGAAAGAGCTCCAGGGGCTACTTGGACGAAATTTTTTTACCAAATTGAGTCAATGTTGACTCAAATGACCTTAAAATTACATAAAAGCCTATACCCCACCTCTTTATTTAAATTCCCAATCATCCTTTTCCCTCAAAAAGTTGAAAAACAAAAAATAAAAAGTTCCTCTCTCTCTCTCTCTTAAGCCATAGCTGCCTCTTCCCCTCTCCCTTTCATTGTTGTTTTCTCCAAAGCTTTGGTGAAGCTGTCATCTTCAACTCAAGTAATTATTTTTCTTTTCTTTTGGTTAGACAATGATGAAAGCATGCCCCAAAATCCTTCTCCCCCAAGATTTAGAACCCAAATCGCCATTGTTGGTAAAAAGCTTGAATTTCATGTTTTGGGTTTTATGAGCTTAATGTATTAAATTCTTTCATGATAGAATGTATCTTTATTAAATAGCTTAATTCTTGGTTGAATATGGTGATTTGAAACTGTGGGGATGATGGGGGTTGGTGGATTGAAGTCTTGAATAGTGGTGGGTAAATGCATTAATTATAGAGAGAGAAAATACATGAATCTTAAATTCTTGAATGTGATGATGCTTGAGTTGCTGAAAATTCATGATTAATTCATGTTGGATGGTAGTAAGTTATTTGTTGATTGTTACATGAATTGAATATTGCTACTTCCATAAATGAATGACTTGAATTATGACCTGGAGGAGGAAAGTGAGAGGGATGCCCTAATTGAGGCATTCTTGAAAAAGTTGAAACTAGAGGAGAGTAGAGAAGAAGAAAAATTCATGAACTTTGTGTAGTTTGGAGGAAGTGAATTAATGAGAAGTGTTGAGATTAGATGATGATGGGGGAAGTCTTGAGTACCCTATTTAACAAATTCTTATAAAGTTTGTTAGAAAATTAAGTGTGGGGTCAATTTCACACCTTAACACTTAATTCGTTAGCGGTTGTTATTCACGAACTAATTTTGTGAATTTCTTATTTTTTTGCTTGACAGGTATCATGTCACCAAAAGGAAAGGAGGTGGTTGTTGCTGATCCAAGCTTAAAGAGGCCCCAAAAGGGAAACAAGGGAGCTGGTTCATCAGCCACCAAGGGCGGCCCCGCGAGGAGATTTGAAGCGAAAGCGATAAAGCCTCATGGGCTTACTTGGTTCAACACTAAAAAAGAATCAAAGTATGCCCCTGAGAATTGGATATATGAGGGCCACTTGGCACTTGAGTTCCTGGCCATTCGGGATAAGATACGTGAGTTGGGAGTTGGTTACATCTTTAATGAGCCAGAGAGGTGCAACCTCACATTGGTGAGGTAGTTCTATGCAAACTTGTATACCTCATTCAGAGAGAGCACCAAGGTTAAGATCAAAGGAAGGTGGTGCAATTCATAGGTAAAAGGTTCAATTTTTCTTAAAGACACCTATTGTAGACCTTTTGGAGTATTTTATCTTGCTGGAGAAGCCTCCATACAAAGACATCTGTCACACTCTATGTGGTGAGCACTCATCCGCCTATTGGGAGAGGGATCATAATGGCACTCATTCCATACTTGCATTTGTGTATCTGAATAGGGAGGCAAGGATGTGGGTTAAGTTGGTGTGTGCTGTCTTTCTCCCTAGGACACATATGACAGAGGTGACTGGAGAGCGGATTGTCTTGGTGTACATGTAGATGAAGGGGATACCGATCAATTTTGGTGTTGTTCTTCGTGACAATATGATAAGATCATGGGACAATTGTAGATGGAATTATTATCATGATAGTCTCTTGAACATGTTCTTGGGGGAGATAGGTATTGAGGAGGAGGATGCAGACCTTGTCTTACGTCTAGCAGGACACCTGGCTGGAAAGATGATGGACGTTACAAAAGTGAAGGAGACTATCCCTTCCACATGCCCTCTTCTTACTATAGCTGATTGTCAGGCTCGTGATGAGAGATGGCAGGGTCATATATTTGGGATGCTGGATCTACAACTGAGGTTAGGAAATCGACCCGCCATTGCAGATGAGATGAAAGTTTTAGAGGCATGGTACCCACTCACGAAAAGTGCTGTGTTGATGTGCCGAGTGGGCCCTGCATTTGAGGAGCCGTTTGATGATGATGAGGCCACAGTCCTTACTGACGGTGTTGATGACTTACATATGGATAAGGAGGATGATGCTGCTACGGGCGCCATGCAGTTTGATGGCGAAGATGATGATGCTGACGAGGATGAGGAGTACAATCCCGAGGATGATGCTTAGCGACCCAGGAAGTTCTTTTTCTCTCCCTTTTTGATATGATTGTGTGTGCATGGAGGACCTTTTTAAGTATGGGGTAGAGGAAAGATATAACTGTTCTTTGATTTCTATATTTATAGTAGGTCGTAGCATTATTATGTCATTCCTCATAGTAGTAGCTTGATGATTCGTAGATCATGGGTTGTAATAGCTAGTATGCTGATGTTGACTTGGATGCCTTGGAAATTTTGACTTGTTGTTCATCTTGACTATGTTATTTTTGGTTGCTTTATTTTTGGAGTCAATTTTTTTTGTTTTATTTGAGTCATTGTAGTCCTATGATAGATGATGTTTCCCTGTGATAGATGGATGGGGACCGTCTTAAGGGAATATTCGTCACATTTTTTTTAGATTGAGTCGTAGGTCATCTGCTTGTATGCTTGTTGATATTCTGATTAGCTGCTATGCTAGAGTAAATGAGTAGTCATCTTGATTGAAAATGTGAGGATCCATGAGAGACACAAATATCTTTTTAATTTGACTCAACATATCCTTAGGGCTCAATTATAAATAAACTTATCATTCAATATGATTGTATGAATGTGTAGCTGTAGAAACTGAATAGATTCTTGTTGCCATGAGAGGTGAGCTAATTTGCTTTATGTATATATATTGTAGCATTGATGTGCTATTAGTTTACAACACTTTCCGTGCTTAAAACTAAGAAAATAGCATGGACTTAGGTGTGTTTATATGGATATAAGGCACTTTTTCTTTGATTATAGGAAAAATAAGTGTTCGAGCAAGAATGTGCTAGAAGCCTGAAAGTGCAGAAAATGAGCTAAAGTGTCAATCTCAGTACGATCAATATGTTGATGGTACTAGCCGTACTGAGAACCGTGAAAAGTTTCAGATGACTGAACTGGTAAGAATGCAACCTACGACTCTCAGTACGAGCCATACCACAATGGTACAAGCCATAACTTGAGTCATAAATATTCAGACGAAATCGCACAAAGGCAGACTCCTGATATTGGATGGATCTACGAATCGTGGCAACAATGTAAAAATCGTACCAGGAGCAGTGGTGAAGTTCAGAGGATTTTCAGTGCTAAGAAGAACTTCAGACAGTACGAGTCGTGGCTGGGAGGTATGAGTCATACCACAACACTTGTGAATAATTTCAGAAGATGTCAGAGTTCTCAAAGCCAGAACACGGAAGAAAAGCACGACTCGTAGGAAGCATGTACGAGTCATACCAGTGCCCAACACTTAGAAAATATTTCAGCAAGCCAAGGACTTACTGATAGTAGGTACGAACCATACAATCCTACTATGGGTCATATGATCAGTCGTGGCTCAGGCAACACGAGTTATGGAAAATCACCCTGTTAGCTTAGGAAAAGGATTCTTATGTCTGTATAAATACCTTTTATATTTTATTTTCAGTAGCTAATCATAGCAAACATTAGAGAGAAGTTAGAGAGGCGTGAAATCAATAGAGATTCGAGGGGAAAACAAAAAATTGAGTTGATTAACTTGTGATCAACCTTTTCTTGGATTATTTCTTGATCTTTATCAATTGTTCTTGAGGTTTTTCTTATATATTCAAAAATTTTGTCTCAACTATCACTGTAAGTATTAAATTATGAATTCATATCACAACCTCACAACTATGAGAGGCTAAAACCTCCATAGCTAGGGTTGTGGGAACCATGCTGGATTAACGAGCTAGGGATACAAAAAAGTGATTCAAAACCAATGAAAAACACTTGTATTGTATTCTCTTTATGCTTAAACGTTTCTTAACGGTGTAAAATGTTAGGACTTGCCCGAATTCTTTACTTTCTTGAGCCTAGAGAGGTAGAGATTAGGAAACGAGAATTATAACAAATCCTTAATCTTGATGATCATTGTATTAACTTGAGTTGTGGTCGTAGGATAGTTAAATTTGGAACATATTGATAACAGATAGTTTGAAACCGCTCATAAGACCTGACCCGGTGATTGAGTATAGTCATCCAATAGGGACGAACCAGTAGTTTGGATGAACCCTTGTTATCAGTTCTACAAGTAAGCATTGGTATTGATCATGAGTGTATACCAAAAGTAGTTATGAACCCATGGGGAACACAAACCCTAGTTATTCTTAATTCTTGATTTAAATCATAATTCCAATGGTTGTTTTAATTATTGTTTTCTTAAAACCCCAAATTGGAGAAACTAACCAACAAGTTCACTTACTGGCATTAGTCTAGATCTTCCATATTCCCTGTGGGTTCGACACCAACCTTTTTGTTGGGCTCTTTATTGAAAACATCTGCTTCATACTTCAGCAGGAGGTGCGAGTTTGAGCGTTATCAAAAAGTGGCATTGTTGCCGGGGAATACGGCTAAGACTAGATTAACTGCTTGTATTTGACTTTTGGTAGTTATTTCTTGAATTATGTTTTCCTTTTGTTTGTGATATACAAATCTTGTTGCTCGGGGAATGCCAAGCACTCAGAGTAGTGGAAATTCCCTGATTCTGTTGAATCCCGAACTTGAATGAACACTACGCAGAATGGAGAACTAGAAGTAGAGAGATGCCTGTATAGCTGAAGAAGCTAGGCAAATTGATCTAGCTCGACAAGCTAAACTTCAGGATGCAGAAGATGCTAGAGACGAGGTTGTTAACGCTGGTCGACATGGGCGGGGCAATAGAGGTCATAGATTTTCCCCTCAGTTCTTCGATGATGAGGACCTAGACATTGATGAAGTTGGGTCAACTGAAGCAATTGTACCACCACCATTGCCCACTGGGGCCAAATTTGACATCACGAGCACCATGATTCAACTGTTAAACATGAAAGGGGTGTTTAGTGGTCATGCAGCGGATGACGCCAACCTGCACCTGAAGAACATTGTGGGAATATGCATGGCGTACAAGATTCCTTGAGTTAGCGAAGATGCCATCAGACTCAGACTTTTCCCCTTTTCTTTGTCAGGGGAGACCACTTTATGGTTATTGGAGTTTCCCAACGACTCCATAACCAATTGGAGGGATCTCAAGCAAGCCTTCTTAGAGAGATTCTTTCCTCCCTCCAGAATGTTGCAGCTCAAGGATGAAATTTATAATTTCTGACAACTTAAAACTGAGGCACTTCATGAAACCTGGCTGAGGTTCAAGAAGAAGTTGACAAAGTGCCCAAACCATAAAATTTCAGATGACAGTTTGTTGGAAATTTTCTATAGGTCTTTGAACAATAGTACCAAAGCTGTAGCAGACACATTGGCAGGAGGAGCATTGATGAGACACACCTGGGAGCAAGCTGCTACTATTATTGATAGGGTGACAAACAAACAGGGCATGGCATACTCAGGAGGCAGATGCAGTAGCCGGTACATATGCTGTTGGTTTGACTGCAGACCAATGTAGGAAAGAAGAAGAATGCGACCAGGAGTTGGCTCACATGCGCATATAATTGGATTTTCTTACTTATCACATTATGGGAGCTGGAGCCAAAAAGGTGAACGCAGTGAGTACACAAGGACCAGAGTTGGGGACAGACCACTCTGATTCCGAGGAGGAGGCAAACTTCCTGGATAGCCAGGTGGTTGGTTTTTTAGCCAACGCCCAAGTGTCTGGACAAAACACTTGGTGCCAAGGTTATGGAAACCAAGGTTAGAACCAATACAGAGATAAATACAACCAGAACGGGTACAGAGACAGAAGCTGAGGTCGTGAGCACGAAGGAGACTGGAGAAGGAATGACGGCTACCGCAACGATCGAGCTGGAGTGTATGTGCCTCCCAATGCATGAGAGGGGGAGGCTGGATAGTCAGAGATAGAGAGCATGATGGCTGAGATGCTGAAGAAGGTGAGGTCCACTACTGATAAGTTAAAGGAAATCCGTGGTGATATATCGAGTATGGGCCAAAGAGTGGAGTCCCACGTGACAACTATCATGCAAATTGAACAACAACTAGGGCAACTGTCATCATTACTGAACCCTAGATAGAAGGGTACAGTACCTAGAAACACAATCCAAAACCCAAAAAATAATGGCCACTGTATGGATGTGATGACTAGGAGTGGTAAGACCAAAGTTGACCCCTTCTACTGGTTGTGGTTGAACGGAGGAAAGAGAGCATGGTTAAAGATGATAAAAATAGTGCTGAGATGGAATGTGTTGAGAAAGTTGAGCTACTTGAGGCCCCACTTGGTGAAAAAGGGTCTGAAGTTAAACAAGGCGCAACGCAAATTTACAAGGCTATCCCGCATCCACCGCCACTGTTCCCCCAAAGAATGAAGAAGAAGGCGGAGAATGGTAAGTTCCAGAAATTCCTTTCAATGCTCAAACAATTATCTATGAACATACCATATGTTGAGGCATTGGAACAAATGCCGGGATATGCTAAGTTCATGAAGGACCTTGTGAAAAAGAAGAGGTCCATAAGTTATGAGCCTGTATATAATGTACATCATTGTAGTGCCATAGCTACACGGGTCTTGGCCCAGAAAAAGGAAGATCTAGGTGCTTTCAGTATCCCTTGCACAACTGGAGATGTTGAGTTTGCAAGGGCACTTTGTGATCTGGGACCAAGGATCAATCTGATGCCATTCGTTGTGTTTAAGAAGTTGGGCTTGGGAGCTCCCACACTGACGACCATGCGGCTACTGATGGCCGACAGAACTGTGAAGAAGCCAGTAGGGATCCTGTTTGATGTGCTTTTTAAAGTAGACAGATTCATATTCTCAATTGACTTCGTGATCCTAGATTAATAGGTTGATTATGAGGTCCCCATCATCTTGGGGCGACCATTCCTTACTACTGGGAGGGCCTTAGTAAATGTGGAGGCTGGCCAACAAAAGTTCAGACTGAATAAAGAAGAGATCACCTTCAACATCTACCAGTCAATGCAACAACCGAAGGAATATAGTGTAGTCTCAGCGATAGAGGATGAATCTGAGTTCCTTGACAAAGTTTGAGTAGTCAAGAGACTTGCGTCATGCCACGATGTTAAATCAGGTGCTTCTTGGGAGGCAACCCAAGTGGTGGCTTGGTGAATTTTGAGTAACTGGGCCACCTGCATCATGCCTCAACGTTAAATCAACTGCTTCTTGGGAGGCAACCCAAGTGACTTAACTAATGTGTGTTTAGTGTGCAGGGAAAACAAAAACAAATGGCAGAAAACCGCTGATAAAGCAGGTGCAACGGTTCTCAGTACGACTTGTAAGAGGATTGTACAAGTCATAGCACGAGTCACCATAAGGATCAGAGAGGTGCTTCAGTGTAGGAGTTTAGGGTACGGTTGGTCCTACGAGTCGTAACTCAAGTGTACAGATCGTAGAACTTACTGTGCCTATAAACTATGCAAGGCATGGACCACAATGAACAACAAAGACCTACGAGTCATAGTACGAACCGTACCCACATGATATATGCACTCGTAGGTCCATAGATAAGTTTTTTATTTCTCTACATTACGAGTCCAAGGGAGGAGTCGTGGGGCTGTCCTATGACTTGTGGTACGAGTTGTGACGGGTCAAACTTCATGAAATTACCCGACTCGACCTAGAATTTTAAAATCTGCCCTCTAACTATTTAAACTCAAACCCAAAGGTACCCTTCTCCTACGCACTCAAAACACAAGTCGTGAACGACACCCACGACTCCCTCACAATCGCAACTCAAAAAAACAAAGAAGAAATCGGGCAATTTTTTCTTAAAACAGCTTCATCCAAACCCTAAGTCTGATTTCCAGTTGAAGTAAGCAGCATCAATTAAGTATATTGCTTTGAAATAGCTTAAACTTGTGTGTTTGATGTAATAATGCAAAATACCCTGCGAGTCTGAGTTGTTGCTTGAGAAATTTTGAAATAGACAATGACCAGGGGTATGATTAGACTATGAACAACTGGGAAAGAAGATTGAAATCGACGAGCTTGCACATTGCACTAGCAATACTGAGTTATGGATAGTGAGTAAGAAGGGGAGGAATGGGTAGCTTTATGGCTAAAAGACATGCCTAGACCTGGGGAAGTCTGAGTACCCAAAAACTTAAATTTGAAACCCCTATAACTGGACAAAAAAATCAAGGTAGGGACATGATTCACAACCCTTCCTATGACTCGTAGTTTGATACTAAGACTCGTAGGATGGCTCGTTGGGACTGTTCCAAGCTAAATTAGCAGAGACTAGAGGTATGAAATCTAGTACGGCTCATGTTTTTCCACTACAAGTCGTACCAAGTATTCGTACTAAAGACCTGGAAAGGGTGAAGTCCATATGTGATGGTACGATCCTTCCTACGACTCGTGGAATAAACCTACTAGTCGTACCATGATTCATGAAAAAATACAGAGAAAATATTGTTAAAGGGGCACCCCCATATGACTCATGGTACAGATCGTACCTTCATGGTACGAGTCGTACCTAGAAGTCAAAATATTCACCAGAGATATCATGGGTCTCTATACGAGTCGTACCTCTAAGGTAAGACCCGTACTGTTGACTCGTGGTAATTTACAGAGGACCTTACTTCTTGATTTTCTTTCTCAGATTTGGAATTCTAACTCTCTTTTTCTACAGGTAAAATGACGGTCAAGAGCAAAGCATCCAAAGAAACTACTCGGACGACACTACATGATGAAACCTATGAGTCTAATTACCAGGCAGCTTCCCTAGTAGTTCAGTTGAGGAGTATAGGGTTGATATATCACACACTGACGGGACCCGAACCACTAGGGTAAAGGCCAAATCCCAAGTTGTTGCAGCTACTGCCACATCCACTGAAGCTCCCCAGCATGAGGAGGGAGCTAAGGAAGGAAATCAAGAGTCAAGAAGCATCTCTAATGCAGAAAAAAGGTCTAAGGATACCCAATCCGAAGAGGCAAGTGGTAGTGCTGAGTCAGAGGAGGAGGCTCCTAATGCTGAGCAGGAGAAGATGCCGCCTAGGGAGAATCGCACTATATGGTGGAGAGTGCCAGGAGCATAGGAGATCTATGAGCAGGGCATTGCTCTCATCGCCAAAAATAAACCTAGGCGGAGCATCGAGGAAGAACCACGGATCCGCATGAACTCATTGAATGAAGTAGAGGAGATAAAGCGGATATTCAGTTTCTACTATTTTGAATGGATGGATAGGACTCCGAACCAGTACACTTCAGAGATAGTTTGTGAGTTTTATGCCAACTACTTGGAGACCATGGAGGAGAAGGCCAAAAAGGGGCAGAAAGTGAAAGACCATGCCAAACTGGAGAGTGTCATAGTTAGAGGTTGAAAGGTCGACATATCCGAGCGCACCATCTCTCGGATCCTATATGGGCCACAGTTCATACCTCCACATGCCACGCCAGAATATGAGTACCGGGTGGAGGCACTAAAAAAATTAGACAGCTGGGTTTTGAGAAACGAAAAAGACAGCTACAATGGTTGGCAGGTGTTATAGCTGAGGATAAAGAGGAAGCAGAATGGGTCACTAGTGGAAAGCAGGTTACCAAAAATTCTCTCAACTTCATAGCAAAAGCCTGCTGGACATTAGTGCGCCACCGGTTAGCACCAACAGTCAATGACAACACCCTGAGTGTAGATAGAGCAGCTTTGGTGGCATTTATCATGTCCAGATACCCCATCAACATCCCGAGGATCATCGAGAGGAGATGCGAGATCGGGCTATGGGATTGAGAACTACCATCCCATTCCCGAGCCTCGTCTTTAGATTATGCAAAGAGGAAGGAGTTATGGTGTGATGGGGTGAGGAGCGCTTAATTGGAGGGCAGAGGATAGCAGACATTGGCTTGATCTGGGATGAAATGAACCTGGTGAGTCAGGCTCGATTTCCCCCAGCAGTTCCACCAACCCAGCCAGTAGGGGCGCACAGGTGAATGCCCCCACCTCACAGGAGCAGAGCGAGACACCGGCTACAGATGCCAGTAATTTATAGGCAGCTCCCAGCACTTCTGCTACACCACTACCTAGCCATCCAAGCAAGACACTTGTAGGCTACGTTCTAGTGCCCCAGGAATTTCTCCATAAATGGGCCAAAAGATTGATGATGGCTGAAAGAAAAATCCAGGCAATGATGGAGAATGTGAAGCCCTGGGTGAAAGTAGAGATAGATACAGCCGCACAGGCCATGCATGCCAGGCTCTATAGATTCGAGAGCCAATTTAATAGACGCATGGTGGAGAAGACAGACACAAGAAGCCTTTGGGAGGAGTTGGGAGCTCTTCGGAACCAAGTGACCGAGCTGTCATCACGACAGTCGACAGTGATAGCAGCTCCCACTCTTCCAGACTTGGATGAGGAGCTAGATGGGGAGATTGACTTGGTGGCTTATTGGGAGCCCATGACAACTGAAAAGAATAAAGGAAAGAAGAGAGTCTCTGAGGATGTTGGAGAAGAGAGTCTGAGGAAGAGAAAGAATAAAGAAAGAAAAGAACGCAAGCGGTCACGAGTGGATAGCCTGCAGACCCATGACTCATATATGTTAGAGCTGCAGGAGCGAGCTAGAGGAGCAGACAACTCTACAATGGCTCAACCCGAGCTTGCTAGTGGCAGGGACCCTTCGAGTGAGCGACATTCCGCCAAGATCATCACAGAGGCCGTAGAGACGGCCAAGCCTACTGAAGGGGTAACCACTCCCCCCTGTTGACATACCATTGAGTGCGTTGGCCACCGTTAACACCACGATTGCAACAGAGGTACCTCCTTCGCAGGATGATAGGTGCACTTAGAGTGCCACAGGTATGTTCCCTTCCCTCTATTCTTGCAGTTCATGCTTTGGGGATGAAGCACAATTTTCAAAAGGGGAGGGGGTGTACTTGTATTTTTTGGATTCATCCGAGGGGTTTTCTTGTCGTGTTTCTTTTTCCTTGGGATGCTATCTAGTAGAACCGACATGTTTTGGATTTTATTTTTGTATTCTGTAATTTTTGTTTAATTAGAAAGTAGCTTAGGAGTACTCAGCCAATGAAATTGCACTAGTTTTGGATTTTTGAAAAAAAATTGAACCTGTTTAAATTTGTTTGATAAATTAGTTGTGTACTTATGACTGTATGCATAATTTTTGTGGATCTTTTGATGTCATTTAGTGTATTAGCATGATTAGTATTGTTAAGACATGCATAAACCAGATAGGTAGAGTGAATATAAGTCATGTACCATGAGCGAGTGAGGTTTGATACTTAGTTCAGTACTGTATTGAAGATCTAGAACTTGCCTGGTTGGTCTTTGCATAGGTTAAGGA
This sequence comes from Datura stramonium, assembly GCA_018107945.1. Classification (NCBI taxonomy): domain Eukaryota; kingdom Viridiplantae; phylum Streptophyta; class Magnoliopsida; order Solanales; family Solanaceae; genus Datura; species Datura stramonium. The sequence continues at coordinate 18,857 of JACEIK010000159.1, read as the reverse complement.
TGGTTGGTTAGGATATGATCATAGGCCATTTTTGTTGATCCCACTTTTAGCCTAAATGACCCTACAAAAATCATATGATTCCCTTGATCTCAATTTGAGCCTTTAATAAATGATTTTTCTTTGATTACCGATGAACTGTACCCATTTTTTTTATAATGAATATGTTTTAGCCCTGGTCCCTCCTTGGACAGTGTGAACCTCAACATAGGCAAAATGCCTAAGTTGAGGGTGGCTAGAGTAGGGGTGCATAGATAGTGGGAAGGAGAAAAAGAGAGGGAAAAGAGAAAAGAGAAAAGGTGAAAAATGAGGTGTGGTGTGACAAACGAAAAAAAAGATGAAAAATTTGAACAAAGAAAATTGAAAAAGAAAAATAATGATTAAAAAAGATTGAAAATACACCACACTCATACAAATTCATAAAAAGAGGTGAAAAGGGAGGATAAAGAAGGAAAAGAAAAAAATGGTGAAATAGGTGAAAGATGGAGCCAATGTATGTAGTCCCAAGGAAGGGTTAGTCACTTAAAAAGATCCCATATTTATCATGTCCAGCTCTAAAGCCTATATTAAAAGCCGAATCAAGTCCTATAGTGATCCTAATCTAACCATCTGACAGACTAACGTAGAGAAAATAAGGGCAAGCCTATGCTATCTGATACACAGTATTTGAAACTTCTTTGTGAGAGTGAGAGTATTGCTTGTTCAGTCCCATGCTATATCTGTAACTATATCTATGAGTGAGGACTTCGATTGCTGTGAGGGTACATGATTTATGTTTAATCTAACCAGTGGTCTATGTGAAAAGCATCAGTGATGACTTGATTGCCTGTTAATAGCTAGATGACATGTCTTGATCCCTGCTTATCATGTTTTGTGATTCCTTGTAGTGCATATGCTGATATTGGTTCACGAAAGAAGGGTCAAAATTTGTTGGATTTATAGTGCAATTTTTGTTTGGTATTGGCTGTAGTATATGTTATAGGGTCAATTTTCGTTTTACGCAACTCACTTGACACTGCACGACAGTCACACGCACACAGCCGCTATGACTCAGCCTACACATTTATCTTTTTGATCCGTTCGACACTTAGACTATTTAGCATACAAGTCACAATAGGCACACACACATTTACAAGAAAATCACTTCCCAACTTTGTATTAACTCGTGTACAAAGAAACACACAAGGCCTCAAAACTATTTGCCAAAAGATAGACTAACACTCTATATTTTCTCTCTGCCTAGTGGCAGCCTAGACTTCTCCCTTTAAAGATAGCCCACGCCCATGCCACATGCTTGGCACATGCCTACAAAATTCCCTCTCAAAATTCAGTTGACATCCCTAACTGATAGGCAATTGAAATTCAAAATTCAAAAGTCACAACTGCCCTGCTGACTAGGCCATAGGAGCCCAAATTTCTGGAAACTACCCAACCACCCAGCATGTGCCAGGCACGCCGCGCGCGCTAGCCTTGGCACCATGTGTGCGCGCACCATCGCCTGCCTTGGCACCATGTCTGCGCACCAAGTCTTCGTGCCAAGCCAACGCGCGCCTGTCTCAACTGCTTCGCACAACCGGTCCATGGCCCAGTTTCCTTGCCGACGCCTTGCCTAGCTCACATCTGTCCATTGTCTTTCCAAGCCAAGACAATGCCATTCCATTGCCCGTATCATCCTTGCCTTCATCATCATAGACTTGTCATCTAGGCCACCCGCCTAGTGCCATAGTTTGCCGACCCGTGTCTGCCCTTGCCGACTTGCACCTGCCCTTGCCCGGTTGTCTGCCACAATGTCATCACGGTTCCATCAGCCACACTGAGTCATGCCAAAACCCATCATGTAAATGCCTTGTCATGCCCATCTTTCCGCAAGCCTTGCCTTGCACTCGGCGCAAGGCCTCACAATCATGTCAAGGGGCTAACAAACTTCCCCCACCAGATTAGCTCGTCGTCCTCGATGAGGCAGAATCTAAGTATGCCCAGATTTGATCTTCAAACTATCATAAAGATACCCCTTTCTCCCAAGTCGCGTCACATTCTGGTTTATCTTTCCATTGAATTAGAAACTCTGTCCGCCGATTCTTCTTGCTTTGGCCCAGCGTCCGGTGGTCCAGAATCTTTTCAATTGTCTCCTCATATTGTTGTCTCACAACTGGAGGAGCACGTCTGGCCGCTGCCCTTGCTGGATCTTCAGCATCTTCATGAAAAGGCTTTAAGCAACTCACATGAAAAGTAGGATGCACCTTCAGCCGTTTCGACAGATTCAACCGGTAAGCCACTGCACTAACCTTCTCTATGACTTCAAAGGGACCGTCGTACTTTGGAATCAGCCCACGATGTCTCATCTTGCTACTGATCTTCTTCCAGATTTGGGGTGTTAGTTTCAGCAACTCCTTGTCACCAATTTGAAAGTCCAATGCACGGCGATGCTTGTTCGCATACTTCTTCATTCGCTTGGCAGCTTTTTACAAACTGTCTTGCGCCTCAGCCAACAACTCTTTCTTATCACACGCATACCTGTAAGCGGTAGGACACTTGCCCTGAGATTTCTACTTAGCAACTTCAAGTGGCGTGTCAGGATGCCTGCCCAACACAATCTCGAAAGGACTCATCTCCGTAGCCGACGACCTGTGCAAGTTATAGTAAAACTGTGCACTGTCCAGCAACTCTACCCAATTCCTCTGACTTGCAGTCACATAG
>JACEIK010000158.1:572564-593789 GCA_018107945.1 Datura stramonium | reverse complement strand
CCAGCAACATCCCAAATCCTCCTGCATGGAACCTGCTAAACACAGGTACAGTCTTGTGACACACATGTCCTTGTGTTTCCTCCAACAGATTGCTTTCCATTCAATTCTTTCATTTACTTAGTTTCAACTAAATGCCTACACAAAAGTGGAGAAAAAGACATAAAAGCCTTCAAAATTACGTTAAAACTAAGAAATAACTCATGCTTAAGAGCCAAATGAGCTGGTAAATTACCAACTCATAAGTAGTTGTACTTCAGTTCAATTATGCTTTTTCGATTTACTAGCATGTTTTATAATCCAGTTGCATATCTCATATACTCAGTACATTTAAAGTATTAACTGTATATTTTTTGTGCTATATCATTTTAGGATATAGATTCAGGTACTCAGGTGCAAACCACAATTAGACTCGTTCTAGTCCCTATCCGCAACTATCTGTGGTGATTCCTCATCTTTCGAGGACTAGAATTATATTCTATTTCAGTTGTCTTATTCTTGGTTTAGTTTCAAGTTTTAGTGTTAGGGGGGTATTTTTCCCAGCAGCTCATCCATTAGTGGAGGCTTTTAGATAGAGTACTAGTGTTTTCAACCTTATGACTTAACTTTGTTTATTTGGTTAAACCTCAAACTTACTCTATATTTATGAATAATTGTTTTAAACACTTTTAGTTAGCTTCCGCTTAGTTTCATTTATAAATCATATCTTAGTAGTGTTATTCCATGGGTTAGCTCGGGATCACTTATGGCTTCAAACACCGTTGTCACTTCTAGGTTGTAGACTAGGGTTAAGACATGACATAGAATATAAACCTCCCAGCATGAAAATGGAAATTGATTAATATGAATTTCATTACAGGTTTGCCTGGATAAGTGAGAAGTATGACTCTACTCGGGTAATTGTAGATAGATTTACAAAGTCAACTCATTTTCTATCTGTTAGGAGTACTTATGCAGGAGAAGATTATGCTAGGCTGCACGTCCATGAGATAGTACGCCTTTATGGAGTTCCCATGTTTGTCATCTCAGACAGAGGATCTCAGTTTACAAAAAACTTTTGGAAGTCTTTCTAGAAAGGCTTAGGTACTTAAGTGAGTCTCATCAAAGCATTTCATCCTCAGACTGATGGACAGGTCAAACGAACCATTCAAACACTTGAAGATATACTGTGTACTTATGTATTAGACTTCAAACAATGTTGGAATAAACATTTTCCTCTAATTGAGTTTGCTTATAATAATTATCACGCAAGCATACAGATGGCACTGATGAGGCATTATATGGGCAAAGGTGTAGATCTCTAGTTGGTTGGTTTGAGCTTTGTGAAGTGGAGTTACTAGGGTCATAATTAGTACAATAGGATATAGATAAAGTGAAGCTTATAAGTGATAGACTACAGACAACTCAGAGTAGAAAAAAATGATATGCTAATGTACGTCATCGAGCATTAGAGTTTGATGTTGGCGATTGGGTCTTTTTGAAAGTATTGCCTATGAAAGGCATTATGCGTTTTCATAGAAAGGGTAAGTTGAGACCAAGGTATGTTAGACCCTATAGAATCCTCCACAGTATAGGTAAAGTGGCGTATAAACTTAGGTTACCAACAGAACTTGTAGCAATTCATCCTGTATTTCACGTATCGATGTTATGGAAGTATTTACGAGATCCATCACGTTTATGACTATTAAGAATGTTCAAATCTCTGAAGATATGACCTCTATAGAGATACCAATTTCTATTCTTGATCTTCAAGTCAGGAGGCTTAAAACAAAAGAGGTCGCCTCGGTAAAACTACCATGGAGAAGCAATAATATTGAGGAGATGATGTGCAAAGAAGAAGAGGAGATGAGATAGAAGTATCCTCATTTATTCAAGACATAGATATATTCTTGAGGTACATCTTTGATAAATTTTCCCTTATGTTATAAGTTTTAGAAATGTATGAAAGAGTTAATAAGAAAAGCATATCCTTATTCAAGGACGAATTATTCTAAGAAGGGGAAGATGTTAACCCCCGTATTTTTTCTATCATCTAATTTGATGCGTGTATGTACATGTTATGAGTTTAAAGGGTATGTGTTATGCGCCATAAAAGGGTTGGGGGTTAAGTACATAAGAAAAATATCATATGATCCAACGAAACAAGTCACAGCTCAGCAAAAGGCGTGCTGCAATACCCCACACGATGTGACAGTGTAATAGGGGCAGGGCTATATATATGTGTGTGTTCTACACATTTAGTTTTTTTTTGATATATTCCCAAACATAAGACTTTAACTTCTCTTCATACCTTCCTCTGGGTTTATGCAAAGAATTAAGGCATCTAATTACCTCTAAACATCAATTAATCTTGGATAAAGATTATTGAGGCCGTAGAGAATATTGTGAAGAGAGTTGTTTCGTTTAAATCGGGTAAAAGTTGGTCATTCCCAAGAGAGGATAAATTTGGAAAATTGAAGTTTCTTGCTAATTAAATTTTTAAAGGTTGAGGTAAGTGTTTCCCTCTTCCTATCCGTAAGAATTACTAGTTTTTGCACTGTGTCAAAAGCCGTAAATAATCAGTGTGGTGTTGTTTCTTGTTGTGTTGGTTGTATATATGTACGTATATGTTGCTGGACAAGGGGGAAGCTACAAGCTTGATAAAACTTGCTGCTGGTGAATTCAAAACTATCAATAAAGGTATGTACGACGCCTCTGTTTTATTTTAAGTGCAATAATCTAAGTCTTAGAATTGTAATCGAGTTAAAGGTACTCAATGTTTATTCAATTGCCTCTTAGAATTTCCTAAGCTAAACTATGCAAGTTGATGCTAGTTTCAAGTTATGAGCTTATATATGAACACTCTATTGTAAGGTTACCAAACGACTGTTGTTCTTGATTGAAGCCTCCATATTTTGGGCCTATATTCATCACTTGACTTTTTTCTTAATAAGGAACCTAAAAAGAATTCTAAGTTTTTGAACTTATCTTGTTGAAATCATAGTTGTTAGTAAGATGTTGTAAGAAATAATGTTATTGTTAATGAGTTGTATAAGTTGAAAAAGATGTTCTTAATGAGTTGGTTGAATTGAAGGTTATAGTAATGTTGTATAAGTTGAAATTCTTAAAGTGAAAATTAGCTAAGGGATGTTAAAGAATATTGAAAGAGGCTATTGTTGTTGCTATTGATGTAATCTAGAGATTGTATATATATGATATTGATGAATTTCTAGAAAGACTCTATGAAGAGGACATTGGTTATTAGTTGCTAGATAACTTAGTTAAGTCGATATAAAGGCGACAATTAAAGTCCTAGAAAGAATCCTATACCTCAGCTTCTAGTAATTAAAACATCAAGCTATCTATTCAAGTCCTAAGCTTAACTTGAAAGCTTTCTAAGAGTTAATTCCAAGCTTTCAAGTTAAAGTTTTCACAAGATCCTAAAGCTTCTACGTTAAAGTTGAAGCAAGATCCTTAAGCTTCTAAGTCTAAGTACTACAAGTTTCTTAAAGTTACGAGTTAAACTCCAAAGCATCGTCAAAGACATATTTAAGCTTCCAAGTTTATGAACTATAAGTTCTCATGCCCCAAGGTAGTATATCAATCTAACTCATAAAACTTCCGAAGAGCTTCCAATAAGCTATTTGTAAGTTATAAACTCAAGTGATTGCAAGTCTCTAAGCTTCAAAGTAACTCAAAGTTCTAAAGTTCCAAAGTCATATGTTCAAGTTCTCAAGTCCATCTTGAGTCACAATCAATCCATGAGTTAAAAGAGTTATATGTTCAGTGAGTCCATATGCTGGATGCATCTTTCATGATTTTCTATTATGGTGTACTTATTCTATCCAAGTATCAACATATATACACATTATCCGGTCAAAGTATCGACATATATACACATTATCTGATCCAAGTATCGGATGGACTACCAGAACATATACAAATTCTGGTCCAAGTATCGGGCAGCCTACGAGCGAATGCACGTTAAATTTGATCCAAGTATCAAAAAAGCCCTACATAAGGGTGTCACAACTCGAGCATAGACCCCAAACGTAACAAGAGTCCTAGAACCACAAATGGTTCCAAGCTAACCCATGGTACATGCATAACATAAGCATAAGCTAGCAACTAAGAAGAAACATTCATAAGAGATAACATAAGCGAAATTCTAAGATACAATAAAACGTAGCAACTGGAACTACAAGTCAAAACAACTAAATATCACTACATCATTATCTGAAAACCCTCTAATCATGAGATGAGCTAATGGGATAAGCCCCAAAATAGCTCTACTAGGTATGAAAACTGAAATGACATAAAAAGGACATAAACCAAAACTGATGTCTTTAGATGATGAGGACTCACCGAAAGCTGATGCTGAACCTGGAGCAAGAGCAAATCTAGCAGTAGGGCTGAGACTGATTACTCGAACCCATATCATGAGATAAAATAGCAAAAAAGTATGCAATTAGTACTTTGAACGTACTGAGTATGGAGTATAAGTAAAACATGAAAATAAGGACAACATGTTGAAAATCATGATCGTGATATACTCATAAATAGGGACAACGTACTGTGATGTTGGCATATTTTTATGCCCATTCGCCATACTTTTACCTATATTTACCTTGTTTTGAAATTTTTATACTTATGAAATGCATGATTTCGTGAATGTATGTATTAAATGAGCTAACAAGTATTTTTAGATGATTTTAGCAGGTAACATATAGAAAAAGACTCAAAAATAGTCCAAGGTGTGAAGAAAGAAGAAGTCGAGAAAAGTTGGCCTAGTGAGATAGCTGGCATGGCAGGCCAGAGCCCAAAGCTTTAGAAGAATTTTGATCAACACCTTGGTGAATTGAGTGGTGCGGTGCACCAAAGGGGTTTCAGACTTGAGAAAATTTTCTAACACTCTGGTGCATTGGATGGTGCGGCGCACCAGCTCCTATATTAGTAGAATTTTTACTAACACCTTGACGAGATGGCTGGTGAGGCACGCCAGAGACCAAACATCAGAGGAAATTCAAGTTAAGTTTTGTGAGATGGGTGGTGTAGTCCGCCAAGGCCTGTCCAGGATGCATTTTTGAAGTCTAAAAGATGAACTACTTGAGAGAAAAAGAGTCATTTGTTACCTAACTTAGAAATACCTAGTCTAGGGCATTTGTTATGCATCTTGCAGTAGAAGATCAATTTGTACGCACTCTTTTTGGGGGAGACACAAGAAGTTTATTTTCTTTTAGGTTTTTCTTCTTTACTTCATCTTTGTTAGTTCTAGTGATGAATTCTTGGGTTTTACACTTGAACATGAGTGGCTAAACTCCTGTTCTAGATTTTTGCCATGGCTGATGGTTGTAGTTTGATTGTTCGTTTATGCTAGACATTAAATTCTTCTTTTGAAAAATGTTTATGATTACTTGTTTTCATTGTTTATTCATTAGACTGATCACCTTGCCAGTATTGTCTGTTGGCTATTGGTTGTACTCGTAAGAGAGAACTAAGAGGGTTAAAAGGAAGCGTAGAGTAGGTTTCAATCATCTTGTTCAAATAGTTCAAAAGTAGACTTTATTGTTTAGCATAGGGATATACCCTGCAACTCTATTCAGTTGAGATAAATATTGTCAACCGTCGTCTCATGTTTGTCCTGCAACTGTAGGAATATATGTTTTAGGTTTCATGAGATAGTTCTTGCATATTCGGGAGAATAATAAGAAATGTAATAGTAACTTGCAACTAGCAATCTAAGAAGAATGGTTTTTAGCGTATTCGAATCCTAAAACTCAACTTGAAAGAGAAGTACCAAGGCCCTAGATTTCTATCATCATTTGAATTACAAAATATTTTGCGAATGATTCTATTTTCTTAGTTTAATTTACATTACAAGTTAAGTAGAATAATTCTAAAACCAATTCTGCATTGTACTTGTGTTTTCTGAATAGTGAAATAATGGTTCACAACTTAAGCAATCAATCTATCAAGTCACTGTGGGTATGATATCGTAACTTCACCGTCCTATATTACTTGAAAAACACGTGTGCTTGTGTGCGCTTGGTGACATCAAGTTTTTGACACCGTTGCCACGACTTGAATTGATTGATTGTTTGTGGTTAGGATTTTTATTACACTAATTTACACTTTACATTTATTTTTAGTTGTTGAAAGTTTTAGGTGGGGGTTTTTTTGTGCATGCAAGCTACAAGAAGTCAGGGACAACCCTTGGCTCACTTTGATCCAGAAATTGAAAGGACTTTCCGTCGGTTAGCGATGGCAGAAAACAATGAGCAAGCACAGGGAAAAAACCAAGATAGGATTCCATTGCTCAATTTTACTCGCCCAACTTTGGAGAATGCTTCCAAAGCGATCATCAAGCCACCACCATTGGAAATTTCGAGTTGAAGGAGGGAACCGTGCGATTGGTTCGGAAAACTTATAATATCAGGGCAAGCCTGTAATGCCCTAGAAAGCCTAAGACCAGACGTGGGAGTTGAAATGGATAAAATAGGTTTCCCTGCACCAAGTCACAGGACGAGTCGTCCGGTGACCTATCAGGATGACGACGAGTCGTTAAGTGACTCATGGTGAGGAGTTTGACTCAAGTTGAAAATTTCAAGTTCTGAGTAACTACGGGCTTGACCACGAGTCATGGTCAGCCACACAACTCGTTAGGTCACCCGTGGTCAAGGATGGGTGAAGGAAGAAGAGAAGTTGGATAGTGCACTTAACGGGTCCTCACCACTCGTGGTGTCGCTCGTGGTGACCCCCAAGTGGTTTTCGATAGTGAGGATGATGGGAGGTGACAATGAGAAGTGGTCACCAGTAACAGGTCATTGAGTAGCTCGTGGTGACTATAAGCATGCAACTTCCAGTGAAGCCAACAAATGCATACCACGAGTCATGGTCAGTAACCACGAATCGTCCAGTCCCTCATTGGGATTGGTAGGGTGATTTTTCTGCGAGATTTTTAGGGGCTTTTTCTTAACTCCCTAAATTCCTAGACTCTAAACTACGTTGTTTTGGGCACCTCTAGGAAAGAGTTAAATGGGTGATTGATGTATTCCTCTCACTCCTTCTCTCAACATTTAGACTCAATACGCAGAAACTCTCAGGGCTAGAACTAGGGCAATCAGCTTCTTCCCAGATTCTCAAGGGATCTTCTCAGAATTTCCTCACCAGGTATATGGAAATCCAACAAGGGAATAGTTCTTCCCTTGTATCCCCAAAAGCCTTTTCTAATTTTTCTCCATCAATTCAACCCTGTGGATTCAAAATGTAGATACTTGTCTGGCTAATTTCTTTAAGATTTCAAGAGGTATATCTCTCACGATTTTTAACTGCTTATTATTCCTTATTTCTTGACATTTACGAAAAATGTATCTTGTGGAATAATTTAGCCTAATTCCCAATTCAGTCTAATTTAGAATCTTGCGTGATGGATTAGTTTTCCTGTAGCTTGATTCTAACAGATTTGGAATACCCTTATTGTTAGTGTATATGGAAATTTTAGTCAGATATTTACATGTCCAGTTTCAGTTAGATTTTTAGAATTAGTGTTGTTCAGAAAAGTCAGCTGATCAGTTTGACTACAGTTAATTTTGGAGGTGTCAGCGGTGCCTCCCAGTTATTAGTATTTGGACACAAACATCAGTTATCAAATTTTAGTGGTTCTTTAGACAGTTACGACACTTCCTTATAAGCAGGTATGACCAGTCTTAGAACACCAGTTTCTATATTTGGTCTGGTAAGACTCTCAAGGTACTTCCAGATAAGTATCCCTGACTTAGTCTTGGGCCCCAGCTTCAAGCTATCAGCTTGGCAGTAGTATTCATGTTAGACGTAGAGTTAGCTGGGGGCTTGTCCCAACACCTCATCAGTTAGATGACTTTCAGACACAAACATAGATTCAGATTTTTCAGCTTTGTTTCAGTTGTTTTAAACTTTATGATTTAGTTCTTATTCATAAATGTTTTACTTTATTATTCTAAAGCTTCCACTATGTTTTTACTCAAAATGTCAGTGTTATGACAGACCTTAGGTTGACTTGGGGTTACTTGTGACTCTAAGCACTATGTCTCATCTAGGGTATAGACTAAGGGCGTGACAAACTTGGTATCAGAGCACTAGGTTTAGAGCATCCTAGGATGTCTGAAAGCCGTATTAAGTAGAGTCCTTTTCATAGGTATAAAGCGTGCCACACTTATGGCGGGGAGGATATGAGACGTTATTAGGAAAACTCCCTTTTATTCATACTCTTTATCATGCATTGAAGTTCAATTACAAAAATTCTCTCCTAAATCATGCTCTATTTCATTTCAGTGAAATCATGCCTCCATGACGTGGTAACAGAAGAAGGGCTGGCAACGCTCACCGACTTGCCCCACTAGCTCCAACAGCCCCTCAGGATGACCCACTGTCCTCCACAGAGTTCAGAGCGACTGTCCAGCTATTTGTAAAGATAGTCACTCATCAGGTGAACCAGCATATGGTTCCGATCAATAATAATGGGTCCGCAGCAGCTGCCCGGGTTCGGGACTTCACTTGGATGAACCCTCCAGTTTTCCATGGATCGAAGTAGGGGAGGACCCACAAGAGTTCATGGATGACATCAGGAAGATCACCCAAATTATGGGTATTAGCTCCTCATAGAGTGCCGACCGGCTGCCTATCAGTTGAAAAGGGTATCTCAGATCTGGTATGACCAGTGGAAGGAGGGGAGACCAGCGGGAGTAGAACCGGTGGAATGGGAGGATTTCACTACAACCTTTCTAGACAGATTCTTCCCCCGGGAGCTCAGGGAGGCCAAGGTGGCTGAATTCATGAATCTGAAACAGGGAAATCAGATGGTGGAAGAGAATGCACTGGAGTTTACAAAATTGTCTAAATATGCTCCAGAGATGGTAGCCGAGCCCAGGGCTTGCATGCTGAAGTTCGTTAATGGAGTATTAAACCTAGTCCTCAAGGAGTGCAGGACTGCAATGCTTATTAAGGATATCGATCTCTCTAGCCTCATAGTTCATTCCCAATGGATTGAGGCAGAAAAATTAAACACTTGGAACGGGATAACAAGCGAGCAAGGACTGGCCATTCAGATTATGGCCACCAGAGATTTGGCAGTAGTAGCTACCCACAGTAGCAACAACAGAAGGCTCCATCACCCACCTTAGCCAGTGCCCCTACTTTCTAATCTCGCAAGGATCGGAGGGGTGGAGCATCCATCTCACAGTTCGAGATTCATAGTGCCAGCAATCGCTACAGATACCTAGTTTTCCCAAAGTGTGGCAAGAACTATCCAGGAGAATGCCTTCAGGGTCGAAAGGGTTGTTTTGGGTGTGGAAAAATTGGTCATCAGCTCAAAGAATGCCCGTCAGTTGGACGGGGGAGATCACAATCCACTTCTTCAATAGCTCCAGTAGGTCGACCAGCTCAGAAAGCCAACACTTCAGGTATGGATGGCGGTCAGCACCAAAACCATTTTTATGCTTTGTCCTCTCGTTAGGATCAAGAGATCTTACCTGACGTGGTCATGAGTATGATACGCCTTTTCCATCTAGACGTATATTCCCTGCTAGATCTAGGAGCCACACTATCGTTCGTGACTTCCTATGTAGCTGTCCAGTTTGATATCAGTTTAGAAGTCCTCTCAAAAATATTCTCAATCTCCACTCTAGTTGGCGAGTCAGTTAGAGCTAGCCGAGCGTATAGAAACTATCCAGTGTCAATCTTGAATAAGGTCATTCCAGTTGATCATGTAAAGTTAGACATGTTTGACTTTGACCTCATCCTTGGCATGGATTGGTTGCACTTCGGTTATGCTTCAGTCGACTACAGAACTAGGGTCATCAAGTTTCAGATTCCTAATGAGCCAACTTTAGAGTGGAAGAGTAGTAGTTCAACGCCTAAGGGTCGGTTTATTTCCTACCTTAAGGCCAGAAATATTATTTTCAAAGGCTGTATTTATCATCTAGTTCGGGTCAAATTTCCATATTTGAGACCCAAACTATCCATACAGTTTCAGTTGTCAGCGAGTTCCCTGACGTGCTTCCCGAAGATCTTCCCAAAGTCCCTCCTGAGAAGGAAATAGACTTCGGCATAAACCTTCTTCCAGAAACTCAGCCCATCTTCATCCCTCCTTACAGAATGGATCTAGCTGAGCTTAAGGAGTTGAAGGAGTAGCTAAAGGACCTTCTTGATAAAGGTTTTATCAGACCCAGCATTTCTCCCTGGGTGCTCCAGTACTATTCATGCGAAAAAAAGATGGTACCTTTAGAATGTGCATCGATTACCGTCAGTTGAACAAGTTCTCAAGAAAAGGTATCCCCTACCGAGGATTGACGACTTGTTCGCTTCAAGGAGCCAGTTGTTTCTCCAAGATAGATCTCAGGTTGGGGTATCATTAGCTAAGAGTCAGAGAATGTGACATATCGAAAACAACTTTTAGAAGTCGGTATGGTCATTATGAGTTTGTGGTTATCTCTTTTGGACTCATTAATACCCCTGCAGCCTTCATGGACCTAATGAACAAAGTCTTCAAGCAGTATCTAGACATGTTCTTCATTGTGTTCATTGATGAATCCTGGTATACTCCAGAAATGAGGAAGAACATGCAAATCACCTGAGGATAGTGCTTCAGACGCTCAAAGACTGCCAGTTGTTTGCAAAATTCAGCAAATGCAAATTATAGTTGAAGTTGGTGACTTTCCTTGGTCACATGGTCTTGGGTCAGGGTATTCAGGCCGATCCTCAAAAGATAGCAACGGTGAAAGACTGGCCAAGACCTACTTCCCCAATCAAAACCAAAAGTATCTTGGGTCTAGCCGGTTATTACCGACGTTTTGTGGAAGGTTTTTCCTCTATAGCATTTCCTCTGACTAGGTTGACTCAGAAAAAGGTGAAATTTCATTGGTCAGATGCGTGTGAGAAGAGTTTTCGGGAGTTAAAAACTTGACTCACTACCGCACCAGTGTTAACCCTGCCGGAAGGTACAGATAGGTTCGTGGTGTATTGTGACGCTTCCAGAGTTGGACTTGGTTGCATGCTGATGCTGCAAGGTAAGGTGATAGCTTACGCATCCAGAAAGCTCAAGGTTCATGAGAAGAACTTTCCGACTCATAACCTGGAGTTGGCAGCGGTGGTGTTTGCATTGAAAATATGGAGGTACTACCTTTATGGGGCTCACATGGATGTATTCACTAATCACAAGAGCCTTTAGTATGTGTTCAGTCAGAAAGATCTAAATCTTCATCAGAGAAGGTGGTTGGAGCTACTGAAGGACTACGACATGAGTGTGTTGTATCACCCAGGGAAAGCCAATATGGTGGCTGATGCCCTAAGTAGAGTGTCTATGGTGAGCGTGTCTCATGTTGAAGAGGGAAAAAAGGAACTGACAAAGGATATCCACAGGTTAGCTCAGTTGGGAGTGCAGCTGGTTGATATAGCTGATTGCGGAGTAGTGGTGCAGAGTGGATCAGATTCCTCACTGGTAGTTGATGTTAAGTCAAGGAAGGATGAAGATCCCATATTACTTATGCTGAAGGAGGCGGTTCTCAGAAAAGAAATGGAGGTTTTCTCCCAAAGGGGAGATGGTGTACTCCATTACCAAGGTAGACTCGATGTGCTGGATATGGGTGACCTGAGACAGTAGATACTGGCTGAAGCACACAGTTTGAGATACTCGTTCTACCCAGGTGCTACAAAGATGTACCATGATTTACAGGATATTTACTGGTGGAATGACATGAAGAGAGACATCGCAGAATTTGTAGCTAAGTGCCCGAACTGCCAGCAGGTCAAGGTAGAACACCAGAGACCGAGAGGTATGACTTAGGATATAAGCATACCCACATAAAAGTGGGAAGAAGTAAATATGGATTTTATTACAGGTCTACCTCAGGTCATCGGCAGCAAGACTCAATCTGGGTGATAGTTGATCGGATGACTAATTCAACACACTTCCTCCCAGTTAAAACTACAAACTCATCCGAGGATTATGCTAGGATTTATATCCAGGAGTTGGTCAGACTACATAGGGTGCCCTTGTCCATCATTTCAAATAGAGTTACCCAGTTCACCTCTCATTTCTGGAAGTCCTTTCAGAAGGGACTCGGTACCAAGGTCAAGCTCAACACAGTTTTTCACCCGCGGATAGATGGATAAGCTGAGCGGACTATACAAGCTTTAGAAGATATGCTGAGAGAATGTGTTATCGATTTCAAGTGTAGTTGGGATGATCAACTACCTCTCATTAAGTTTGCATACAACAACAGATAACACTCCAGTATCCAGATGGCCCTGTTCGAGGCATTGTATGGTAGGAGGTGTAGATCTCCTATCGGGTGGTTTGAAGTTGGTAAAGCTACTTTGATCGGGCCAGACTCACTTTATATGGCTATGCAGAAGGTAAAACTTATCAGAGAGAGGTTGAAAACAACTCAGAGCCGACAGAAACCCTATGCTGATGTAAGGAGAAGAGAGTTAGAGTGTGTAGTAGATGATTGGGTTTATCTAAAAATTTCACCCATGAAAGGGGTGATGAGATTTGGGAAGAATGAAAAACTCAGTCGAGATATGTGGGACCCTACAGAATTCTGAGGCGAATTGACAATGTAGCGTATGAGCTGGAATTACCTTCAGTGTTATCATCTGTGCACCCAGTGTTCCATGTGTCACTATTGAAGAAGTGCATCGGTGATCCAACTTCAATGGTGCCACTAGACAATGTGGGAGTGAAAGATAGTCTCTCTTACGAAGAGGTCCCAGTTCATATCCTTGACCATCAGGTTCGTAAGCTGAGAAACAAAGAAGTAGCTTTAGTCAAAGTTTTGTGGAGGAATCAGCATGTAGAGGGAGCTACATGGGAAGTCGAAGCAGATATGATGGCTAGATACCCACATTTATTCCTTCCCGGCTCAGTTTTAGTTTAAGGTATCAATTAACTCCCTAAAACTCTATTTAGTTTCATGTTTAGTTCATGTGCCTCAGCTTCTTTCATGTCACGTAAGCGTGACTCATAAATTCAGTTCAGTCATTTAGTTCAGTTCAGAGGCAGTCATTCTGTTAGTTTTCAGCTTATATGTTCAATATTTAAATACAGTGATTGAATTTCTTTACTTTTCTGTTTGTTTTCCAACATTCGAGGATGAATGTTCCCTAGGGGGAGATATTATAATGCCCCAGAAACCCTAAGACCAAACCCGAGAGTTGAAATGGAGAAAACACATTTTCCTGCACCAGGTCATAGGATGATTTGTTCAGTGACCCGTCAGGACGACCACGAGTCATTAAGTGACTCATGGTGAGGAGTTTGACTTAAGTTGGAAATTTCAAGTTCTGAGTCACCACGGGCCTGACCACGAGTCGTTGTCAGCCGCACGACTCTTTAGGTCACCTGTGGTCAAGCATGGGTGAAAGAAGAAGAGAAGTTGGACAGTGCACTTAATGGGTCTCACCATGACTCATTTGGGACACCACGAGTCTTGGTGTCGCCCGTGGTGACCCCCAGGTTGTTTCAGAAGTGAGGACGATGGGAGGTTACCACGAGTCATGGTCACCGGTAACGAGTCATTGAGTAGCTCATGGTGACTATCAGCATGCAACTTCTAATGAAGCCAACGACTATAGACCATGAGTTATGGTCAGTAACCACGAATCATCCAGTACCTCGTTGGGACTGGCAGGGTGATTTTTCTATGAGATTTTTAGGGGATTTTACATAACTTCCTAAACTCCTAGACTCTAAACTACGTCATTTTAGGCATGTCCAGGAGAGAGTTAAAAGGATGATCAACGTATTCCTCTCACTCCTTCTCTCAACATTTAGACTCAGTGTGCAGAAACTCTCAAGGCTAGAACTAGGGCAATCAGCTTCTTCCAGATTCTCAAGGGATCTTCGTAGAATTTCTTCACCAGGTATGTGGGAATTCAACAAGGGAATAGTTCTTTCCTTGTGTCCCCAAAAACCTTTTCTAATTTTTCTCTATCAGTTCAACCCTATGGATTCGAAATGTAGAAAATTGTCAAACTATTTTTTTCATATTTCAAGTGGTATATCTTCATGATTTTTAACTGCTTATTATTCCCGATTTCTAGACATTTATGAGAATTGCATCTTGTGGAATAATTTTGCCCTAATTCCTACTTCAGTAGAATTTAGTAGAATTTAGGATCTTGTGTGTTGGATTAGTTTCCCTATAGATTGATTCTAACAGATTTGAAATCCTCATATTATTAGTGTATGTGGAAATTTTAGCCAAATATTTACATGTCTAGTCTCAGTCAGATTTTTAGACTTAGTGTTGTCTAGAAATATCAGCTGATCAGTTTGACTACAGTTAATTTTAGAGGTGTCAGTGGTGCCTCCCAGTTATCAGTATTTGGACTCAGACATCAGTTATCAGATTAGTGGTTCTTTAGATGGTTATGACACTTCCAAGTAAGAAGCTCTGACCAGACTTTGAACCACCAACTTCAGGCTCAGTTTTTTCTTTAGACGGTTACGACGCTTTCAGATAAGCAGCTCTAACCAGTCTTAGAACACCAGTTTCCAGATCCGGTTCGATAAGACTCTTAGGGTACTTCTAGATAAGTATCCCTAACTTAGTCTTGGGCTCTAGCTTCGAGCTATTAGTTTGGAAGTAGTAGTCATGTTAGGATTATCCTATGGGAGTAGGACTTAGCACTGAGAGGGCCGGGGTTCCAGCGCACCCAGGTTTCCAGAACTACATTGCCATCGTAGGTTACTTTTTATTGGCCTCATGGACCCAGACAGTGACCTCACGGTCCCTGTCTTTATACCCTGGCAAGGTATACTAGATCCTACCGATGGGGTGTGTACATCTGACTCCACATCTAGCTCACATGGTTATATGTCGGTTATAGACTCTCCCACTAATCAGTTTAGTTTAGTCTCAGATTAACTTAGTTAGAACAGTTTCAGATTAGTATCTCAGATTTATGGCATGTCTTTGACTACCTCAGTATATCATAGTTTATTTAGTTACAACATTTTAGTTGGTCATTGCATGTCTTTACAGTTCAGTTATTTTATTCTCCGTGTTATTGTTTTTCCTACTTACTCAGTACATTTAAAGTACTGATGCATACCTTTTATGCTGTATTGTTTTATGATACAACAGTAGGTTCTCAGTCTCAGCACCGTCAGAAGTTTTCAGCTGCATCATTGGTGAGTCCTCATCTTTTGAGGTCGAGGATTATTTCTTTTCAGTTATATTTCTTTCAGTTAGACTTAGAGTTAACTTGGGGCTTGTCCCAACAACTCATTAGATAGATGGCTTTCAGACACAGGCATAGATTCAGATTTTTCAGCTTTGTTTCGGTTGTGTTAAACTTTATGATTTAGTTCTTCTTCATAAATGTTTCACTTTATTATTTTAAAGCTTTCGCAATGTTTTTACTTAGAATGTCAGTGTTATGATAGAGCATGGGTTGACTTGGGGTTACTTGTGACTCCAAATACTGTGTCTCGTCCAGGGTATAGACTCGGGCGCGACAAAGCCGTTTGAGGATCCTCACAGGCATTTTATTACATTCATGAAACTTAGTGAAAATTTTCACTATCAAAATGTTTCGGATGCGTATGTTAAGCTCACCTTATTCCCGTTCTTATTAATCGGTGAAGCAAAGGAGTGGCTTTAGAATGAGACAGTTGGGTCCATTACTACCTAGGAAGCTCTTTCAAACAAGTTCATAAACAGGTTTTTCTCTTCGAGGAGAATGAAGGAGTTGAGAGGAAAGATCTCAGGATTTGTTTAGAAGGATTGTGAAACTCTAGCTTAGGCTTGGGAAAGATACAACGGATACTTGCGAGATTTTCCGCACCATATGCAGCCAAAGGAGATTATTGGGAATAAATTCGTAGAAGGGCTAAAGCTAGAATATAAGATTTTACTGGATGCTATTGCAGAGGGGAAAGTCTTTTCTTTATGAAAATTTCCGAAAATGAAAATATGATAGCAATCTACCGACCAAAGGGACTTAAATAGTCCTCCACCGCCTTAGTTGTTTTGACGTGCCTGCTTACGCGGTCTCACAAAAATGCAAATATCTCTCTACTCCGAAGTTAGATTGACGAACAATTTAATGATTTGAAAACTAGACTCATAGATCTTTAATTTAATAGGTTGTAGGCCCCCTTACTCCTTGTTGATTGGGATAAATTCTTTGAGACATTTGAACTAAATTTCAAAAAGGAAATTTGCGATAACTTTTGCCAAATTTCGTTCTACAACTTGATCGACGTCCAATCTTAAACATGATCATAGAGTGACTCAAATACTTCATAACACTTCCTTCTTATCCTAGTAAGTACTCTTAGTCCTACCTCGAATATAAAGATTTATCACTCAATTTATCAAGGGTGTTACATTCGTCCTGGAATGTTGGACGACATGCACGATTTCAACCCAAACACTATGACAACATGATATAGCCTTACAAGACACGTCTACCACAAATGAATCCAACCAATGAAACTTTGCACCTTGCCAAGCGTGACACGACTATAAATCTTACTTGCTGCCATGTCTAGCCATTGGCCGAATATAATTCATTAGGTTACAAGCATTTCCTGCATAAGCCAGCAAACATGAGTCCAGATTTGACTCCTACGATAGCTGATTTCTCGCATGATTTTGATCTAGAAAGAAGGGTAATAATCCTAAATGTCCCATAGCCACTTGTTTATAAGTATGTTGTGCAATGCACACATAAACAAGACTCTACTAGACATGACTCATAGACTCCCTAAGATGAATTGCTCTGATACCAAGTCTGTCACACCCGAAGCCCAGGGAGGCATGACCAGCACCCAATGTCGCGCTTGACCAAGTGAACCCCGCAATAGCTAACTATAACAAACCAGAACCAACGAGGTTCGACATTAGAACACAAGTTAAATCATAGTAAACAACAGACTAAAATGGAAGCTGGCTCATAGACCAACCAATAGATTCACAATAGGCCGCCAAGGCCATAGTATGGAAAACAACTATACAATATGGCCCACTTGGACTACAACAACACTGCGACCAAGAGGACATCTACGAGCCTCTATGAATACAACAATGGTCAACTATCCGGAATAATGCCCCAAACTATCCATAATAAATATATTTGGAAACTCTGAAAGACTTTGAGCTTTATTGACTTAGTTGGAACTCCACTCAACGACAAGAACTGGATCTATTGGCCTGCCATCACCTGCAGGCATGAATGCAATGCCCCAACTAGGGCAACAGTACAACATTATATCGAGTATGAAAGGCAGAAATAACTTCAAGACTCAAATTAGAGATCAACAGATATACCGAATATCGCAGGAGGATAAACTCAACTTAAGTAAACACAGGATCTACCTGGTCCCATAAGCCTAGAAAGTACAAGAAAATACACAAACAGAACCTACCTGGACCCCATAAGCCCAAACAAGTCCAAAGCAAGTAACAACAACAAGCAACACCTAGCCAACAATCATCACCTCTAAACCTCTCAAAGGCCACAGCTTACATCAACCAACGTCTAGCATACACTGCTATAAGATAACAGATAACAAAAAGAAATAATCACAATATAATGCCAATAAAATCGAAAGTAAACACTAGTCAATCGACATCATCAAACAAGCACTGTTGGACCATTTCTCGGCTGCGCATAGTTGGTAGAGCTCCATCCATTTGGGAGAGACAATCGTGATCCCAGAAAGGCTCAAAATAAACATATACGGTGCTTTGGAGGCATGTACCACTCCATACTTCTTTCATGTCTCAGAACAGCCCTATGGGAGGCAAACTCAACTCAACCAAAGGCCAATTGTTCTACCCCTTGGACTCAACCCCACGGCCGGACCTACTCTCAGCATTGGGTATCCACAAATCCCAAGGACCTCAACATACATGAACACATACAAAATCATAACATCCAAAATCAACAAAAATGATAATACATGTTCAAACAACCACAACCGGATCTCAAAACCCACCAACCGACTATCATAACATAGTACTATTCACTCACGTCGAGCAATCCACGACTAGCCACTAATTGAGCTAAGGATCACCATACTAACTAGTATATCCACAAGCTTTAAAAGAATCCCACAAGAGTCTATACTCCCCACTAAAAGAAAGGGACATGGCCAAGCCAACCCAAGCGTCACCACAGTCGTCAACATGCTATCGACATGGTCGACACGATTGCTGACTCTAATATAACAAAATAGCATCACAACCATTGACCTTAACAATTCTAAAGCCTCATTCACGTTGAAATATCATCACCTAATATTATTCACAAAAAAAACCCATAAATTGCTATAAGAACCACACGCCTTAAACACGGCCTCTCGACACATGCCTTGACTATGATTGTCCACACTCAAGCCCCAGCCACCAACCAAATCAACACCTCATACATCCATTTATCATCATGTAAACATAATAACAATAGTAAAATAAAAATATAACACAAATATTCACAAAAAATCCAACACACACGTCAATACTAACGATAGCGACTACAAAATTCATGCCGACAAAGGGAGGAACAAGACTAACATACTATGGAATCCAATGAACGCAAGACAATAAAACATCCACTCCTTAATCTCACCAAGATACTGTTTATGAATAGTTTAAACAACTAGCAACAAGTTGCTACAAGAAACCAACAAGAGAAACAACATGAAACAACGTTTACCGGCCAGTTCTTAAGAATTCACTGGTAAGAAAGCTATGGTGATAACCTACCATCACCAACAACTTAAAAAAAATCTTAGAACACCAAGAATCAACATGGAAGTAGGATTACAAAGAAAAATCCATGAAACAGCCATAACAAACTTGAAAACCATGCCGCTACACGAGTTCTACAGTAAATTCTAGACTTCCCGACACCAAAACTCACTTGGGTTGAGCTTTCTACCCTTGAAACCATTAAGATGCCATGGAAAGTCCTTGATAGACTCTTTCATTGGTTAAAGTTTCCAAAAATGAAAATATTATAGAAATTCACTGACCAAAGGGACTTAAATAATCCTCCACTGCCTTAGCCATTTTTGATGTATCTACTTATGCGGTGTCGCAAAAATACGAATATCTCTCTCTCCAAAGTTATATTGATGAATGGTTTAATGAGTTGGAAACTAGACCCATTTATATTTAATTTGATAGGTCGTAGGCCCCCTAAATCCTTATTGATTGGGATAAATGCTTCGGTACATTTGACCTAAATTTCAAAAAGGAAATTTGCGATAACTTTTGCCGAATTTCATTCTACAACTTGATCGATGTCCAATATTAAATATAATCATAGAGTGACTCAAATACCTCATAACACTTCCTTCTTAGCCAATTAAGTACTCTTAGTCCTACTTCGAATGTCCGAATTTATCTCTCAAATTATCCGGGGTGTTATAAGAAGTTCCTTGATATTTTCAAGGTGCTACACATAAACATCTCTCTAATTGATGCAGTGAGAGAGATGCCTAAGTATGTGAAGTATCTCAGGGATGTGGTTTCTTGCAAGAAGAGATTGACCGAGTTTGAGAAATTTTCACTCATTGAGGAGTGCAGCTCAAGGATGTTGGCTAATATTCCACAGTAACTTAAAGACCCAAGGAGTTTCACCCTCCCCACACAAATTGGTAAAACTGATTTGGGGTGAGCTCTGTGTGATTTATGGAAAAGTTTCACACCCCGAGCCTACACCCTGGACGTAACACGATACTTGAAGCTACAAGTAACTCCAAGTCAACCCCTAGTCTATCATTCACTAGAATTCTGAGTAAACCTGCACAATGGAACTTTTAGATAATATCATAAAAACATTTATGAAAGACAAGTATGTAATCATAAAATTCAAAACACATGAATAATACTGGAAAGTCTGAAAATCATGTCTGTTTGAAAGTCATCTAACTGAGGAGTTGCTGGGACAAGCCCCAAGATAACTCTAAGTCTAAATGAAATAATAACTCAACTAAAAGAAAGTAAAACAAGGCCCTCGAATGATGAGGACTCACACTTCGGCTGTAGCAGGAGAGTATCTGGATCGCAACGGCTAACGATGTTGAGTTTGGGAACCTGCTGCTGTATCATGAAATGATACAACATAAAAGTATGTGTCAGTACTTTGAATCTACTGAGTATGCGAGAGAAATATGAATGACATGAAAGAACTATCAACTGAACTAGTATGACATGAAATGGCCAACTGCACTGCTGAAAATTGAATCAACTGATATAAAACTAACATGGTAAAAAATGACCCTGGCTGATGGTCATAAACATGCCCTATGTCTGAAATACTAAGTCTAGGATGCTGCACTAAACTGATCTGGACAGAAGAATCTGAGAGTAAACTGTACTGACTAACGGGAGAGTCTCTAACGAACATATAACCACGTGAGCTGGACATGGAGTCCGATGTATACACCCCATTGGTAGGACCCAATATACCTTGTCAGGGTATAAAGGAATGAACTGGGTGATCATAAAAGTCTAAGGCCAATCAGGCCAAGTAATGTTGTAACCTACATTGGCAACGTAGTTCTGGGAACCTGGGTGTGCTGGAACCCCGGTCCACTCAGTGCTAAGTCCTACTCCCACTAGAAATCCTATTCTGAACTACTAAGTTGATAGCTCGAAACTGGGGTCCAAGACTAGTCAGAGACGCATAATTGAAAGTACCCTAAGAGTCTTATCGGACCAGATACTGGAACTAGGTTCTAAGACTAGTCAGAGCTGCTTATCTGGAAGCGTTGTAACCGTCTAAAGAACAACTAAGGTTGAATTGGGGTCCTAGGGCTGGTCAGAGCTATAACTGGAATGTCATTATCGCCTAATGGACCAAATAAAATAAATTATGAGTCTAATTCTTATAATTGGGAGGCACCACTGACACCTCGGAAAAAGACTGGTGTCAAACTGATTAGATGACATTTTTGACTAACACTGGATGTTCTAGTGCTTTAACTGAAACTGAACTGACAATTCTGAATAATACAGAGTATATAGGCTTTCTAACTGAATCTGAATAACATACATGTAACTGAGTTTTTAACACATACAATCATTATAGAAGCCCCTAACCATGAAGGATGCAGACAATTCTCAAGAATTCAAAGCTTAAGCCGGATTCTAAGCTCTGACTTTTCAAAAGCTAGGGCTAAATTTCTAAATTTATGGAACAAGCATCATTTTAGTTACAAACTGGTGGAAAATAGTTACAATTAACATAGGATAG
>JACEIK010000158.1:538115-555538 GCA_018107945.1 Datura stramonium | reverse complement strand
TCGGGTGCACTGCCTCATAACACATCTCAGATCCTTCCCACGACTCATCAGGATGAGTCGTTACTTCAAACAATGGGTCGTTGAATCGACCGTCATCAACTTCTTGACCAACTTGACTTCCCTTTCCATGAGCCTCACCACGACTCGTGGTTCCCTCCAATGACTCGTGGTCTTAATCCGTTGTAAGCACTGGACATTTTAATGCACAAACAACGAATATAAACAACGGGCCATCACTTTTCACCACGGATCGTGGGATGCCCCATGGGTTCCCTATCAGCCTATGTTCAGTCCTTCCAACGACTCATTGTTCCTGACAACGAGTCGTTGCACCATCCGTTGTCACCACTGCCTCCCTGAACCCCCATTCCATGAATGCTTTCGACGACTCGTGGTATCAACTCACGAGTCGTTGAGTCGTCCATTCTGTGATGTTTTTGCCAGTTTTCTACATCTTTCAAATTAAACTCCTGGGTCTATTCTTAGGCCTTTTTGGGGCATTACATTAGTCCCACTCATTGGTTCAAGGGGAGGTCTAGCAAGTTTCTGGACCTGGGATACAGCGGACAATAGGACGACTCGTTACTCCTTCCAATGGGTCGTCCTATGCCTCGTTGTTCCCTGAAAAGAAATCTCAAGATAGACAATGATTCAGAAAATGGTTCGTTACAGGTGATAGTGACTCATTGTTTGGGTCATTCTATGACAAAAATTTTCTGGTGCTTTCTGGTATTTTGATGCAAAGTTTGAGTTTGGTCTAGGAAAGTTCTGGGGTTTTACAATATGATACACTTTTACTTCATTTTCAAGGATATTAGGTGTTGGAGTTGAAATGTGCAAAAGTAGTTTAAAAATTATAGAAAAAGGGCTAAGTACAGATCACAGTATGAGCTGTACCATTCAGGTACAAGTTGTACCATTCTGGTATGAGCCGTACTGAGAATCGTGGAAAAGTATAGAAGATTTTCTGAACCAAGGAGTTAAAGTACGACTCTTGATATGAGCCGTACCAAGGCAGTCGTGATAAACTTCAGAGGAAATTGCATCGAGTCAGTTTCCTGGTACAAGTAGAAACCACAAGTCATATTATCTACCTATGACCCGTACCATGGAGCCGTGGTGAACTTCAGAAGAATTGAAGAAAGGTAGAACTCAAGGTACGATAAGTAGTCATGAGCCGTAGGTTGAAGGTATGAGCCGTACCAAGCTACTAGTGGAAATAATCAGAGGATTCCAGATGTTTCAGGTTCAAATCATGACAAGACAGTATAGCTCATAGTTTTATGATACGAGTCGTACCAGTTTCCAACACTTAGTTAGAATCAGAAGTGCCAGCCAATGTACGAGTAAAGGTACGACCCGTATAATCATGGTATGAAGTCGTATGTAAAGTTGACGGTAGTTTAAATAGTATCCCTGTCAATTTAGGAAAAGTTTCTAATTATTTGTATAAATATTTTTCTAGGTTATTTTTGTTAAGGGAGAACAAAATACGATCATAAAGAGAGGTTTTTGACTTTTGGGATTATTGAGAGCAACTTTTAGGAGATTTCTTGTTTTGATTCTTCCATTGTTCTTGCATTGTTCTTTACTAATCCTTGAAAAAATCAAGTGGGTTTTCTTCCAATCATCTTTGTAAGTTCTAAATTATGTTTTTTCCATGAATGCTTATTCTCTTACAATTATGAGAGGCTAAAACCTCCACAACTAGGATTATGGAAACCAAGGTGAATTAACAAACTAGGGTTTTCGCAAAGTGATTCTAACCAATCCTAATGCTTGTATTGTATTCTCTTCGTCTTTAATGTTTCTTAATGGAGCGCAACGTTAGGATTTTCCTAAATTCTTTACTTTCTTGAATCTAGAGAAGTAGAGATTAAGAAAAGAGAATTGCAACAAATCCATGATCTTATTGGTCATTGAATGACTTGAGTTGCGATTGCGGGATAGTTAATTTCGAACAAATTGATAATAGTTGAAGTGAAATCACCATGAGACCTAATCCGGTGATTGAGTATAGTTATCCAATAGGGATGAATAAATCATTTGGATAAGCCCTAGATATCAGTTCAACAAGTAAGCATTAGGAAAGATCACTAATGTAAAAACCTGAAGTCGTTATGAATCCATGGGGAACACTTTTCCCTAGTTATTTGCATTAACTTGATAAACTATAATCAAATCTCATCATTGTTACATATTTTCTTTTATAAAACCTCCCTTTTGGAAATAACAGACATAAAAGCATAAATACTAGCATTATATATCTTGACCTTATTCCCTTTGGGATCGATCCCAACCTAGTTGGGTTCTTTATTGACAATGTCCGCTTCATACTTTTACAAGAGTGTGAGTTTGAGCGTTATCATCTCACACTATCGATGCTGTCACATTCCCATTCTGGTGGACATAGGCCACAACCTGCTGATTGACCATGGCTATCATAGCCTGAGCCAATATCTGAAAAAAGCGGCCCTAAACTCAGCATGATTAGCCTACTTGAGCAAGGGATTCACTAAAGCTGGTAAGGCTGGATGATGCCCATCTCCATTACCATTAACAGACACGAGATAGATATTCCAAAGAACAAGGCCTTTTATGAATAAGCCCATTCATTTGGGACCCTACAGATCCACTCTTTCTTGCCATTGCCATTGCCATTTCTTCTTCTATTGACTCGGCGGGGAGGCATATTTCTTCAAACGAATATAGCACGAGTTAGAGGAGTAGAGAGATGTATTTCATCACATGACATAGATCATGAAAGAAGGGAAATTTCCTAAAACATTTAGTCGCCTTTTCCCCATAATGTGGCACGCTTCACACCCATAGAAAATACTCCACTTAATGCGGCTTTCAGGCACCCTAGGACACACCTAAACCTTTACTCTGATACCAAGTTTGACATGACTCGAGCTGAGACCCCGGATTGAGACACGAGATCTAAAACCACGAATGGCTCCACGCTAACCCATGGCACATAAATAGCATGATTTGGGAGCATAGATAAGTAGAATTAAAGCATAATCATAATGTAAGTGGAAGTCTAGAACATATTGCATAAAAACATAAGGAAAGACTAACGGTCAACAACGTTGATCATCTACTACATAACTATCTGAAAGCCTCCATATGTAATAGCTCACTAATTCTGAAACTACAAGCCATAGACATAAAGCATAAACTGAATAATTTCCTCGAAAGATGAGGACTCACCAAAACTGGGACAGAGCTAAACTAATTAGGGGCGAGCCAACAACGGGACTAAGATGTATTACCTGAACCTATATCATGAGACAATATAGAATAGAGTATGTAGTCAATACTTTGAATATACTTAGTATGCAAGGTAAGTAAAACATGCTAGAAAAATCAATAAAGAGATCATGAATGTAGGATAGTATAAAACATAAGATTTACATAAGGGCTCACAGCTTCCAAGATTGTGACATAAAGCTGAATATTTTCACAAATAAAACCTCGTAAAGCATGTTTTGAGCCAAAATACCATAATTCGTAATATCATAAGGCATTAACATAATAATGTGTAGAAATTAAGGAACAATTGGAGATTCTTATAAGAGACATACCCCATGTCAGCATACATGGAGCCCGCCTTGTAAAACCCTAGTAGGGAGTGTGTCCATACCTTTCCAAGTGTAGGACCGTTAAAAGGCATGATATCACTCATGGGTGGCCCATTCGGGCATGGGATACATTCTCGTGGATGACCCCTTCATGGTTATGTTGGCATGTAATTCTGAGACCTGGGTATGCAGGAACCCCGACCTACTCGATGCTAAATACTACTCTCAAAACATAATATAGAGCTCATATTATAATCATGAAACATGGGTGTACATGGATAGTTTAAATTAGGAATTCATAATATGAGTTATCCATAAAATAGTGCCGAAGATAGGTCATGATACATAGACTTGAATTTCGTGAAAATCATGCATAATGGGGTAAAATCATCATATCTTGTAAATAATGGGTTAATGAGGAATTCAAGTAGAAAACATGCATCATAGTTATAATTCATAGCTTGAATCTTAGGAAACTTGAAATCATAAGAGAATCATAGAAATTCATGTAATTAGAGTCAAACGCTAGTAATTTATAAAATCATACTTGAGACTTGAAATATATAGATTCATGAGGTATTTGGTAAGGGACATGTAATCATAATCATAGAAACATAAATTGAATTACAAGGAGACTGTTTCCATGGAAGAGCATGAGAGAATTCATCACTAACAAGTTTAGCGCTAGATTTTCAAAAGTTAAGCATGGGAGGTGGGGATCATGATTTTAACTTGGAAAGGGCATGAGAGTGGAGTAAGCCCCTCATTCATAGCCCCATATAACTAGGTAAAGAACTCCTAAACTTGTCTTGAAAACCTAAGAATATTGGAAGAGAATTCGATAAAGAACCCTAGCTTTGATCTTAAGAGGAAATTCCAACTATTGCTCTTTGAAGGGAATGAATAATTTAGCTAAGTTAAACCCCTTTAATATGACCCTTAGGAAGCCCAAAATGACGTCATTTAGGATTTAAAATCATAGGAGTTTACCGAAATTCCCGTGGACTACTAAGATTTTAAAATAACTAGAAGAACCAACAACCTATACAACGGTCATGGTCCTAAACAATGAGCCGTTGGTCCGTCTGTTGTTTCCCCTTCTTCCTCCAAAATTATCTAAATTTTCTTCAACAACCCTAGACAATAACCCATTCAATCAAACACCGGTCTGTACAATACCTTCTTGGCAAATTTCTGACAGCTCTCTCGAACACCGAACAACGACCAAAACAATGGCTCATTGGTCTATTGGACGAATCATTCTGAGAGTCATTGTTTGGTCCTAGTGTTCTCTTCCTACTGTTTTCTTCTATGAGTCTCAGGTCTGATCTAAGGGACTTTTGGGGTGTTTTCTTCTACTGTTTTCTTTAGAAGGCTTGATGAAACCCTTATCCAAGAGATCCTTCAACTCTTTAAGCTCAGCTAAAGCCATTCTATAAGGAGAAATGGATATGGGTTGCGTATTAGGGAGAAGGTCTATTCCAAAGTCAATCTCCCACTTAGGAGGGACTCCTAGTAGAACATCTGGGAATACCTCTGGATACTCACAAACAACTAGGGCTGACTGAAGAGTCAGGGTTTCAGTATTAGAATCCTTAACCCGAACTATATAATATACACAACCCTTGGAAATCATCTTCCTAACCTTAAGGTAGGAGAAAAAGCGACCTACAGGCACTGCTGAACTACCTTCCCACTCTAGGACTAGTTCACTTAAAAATTTGGAACTCTAATGATCGGATTCTAAAATTAACTGAAGCATAACAATAGTACAACCAATCCATGACTAAGATAACATCGAAGTCAGTTATGTCTAGCTCTACTAGATCAGCTGAGGTGACTTTCTGGAGAACTATAACAGGGTAGTTTTTGTATATCCTTCATGCTAAGACTGACTCACCGATAGATGTAGAGACTGGGAAGGGTATTGAGAGGATTTTGGGACCAAAAAATGAAATTCATAGAATTATAAGGATTCACAAAGGATAATGTGGGCCTTGGATCTAGCAATGCATAAATATTAAGGTAAAAAACTCGTAACATACCCGTGGAAACATTTGCTGAGCTTTCCTACTCCTGGTGTAAAAAAAGTGCATAGAAATGATTATGGCGCTATCCGCTACCTTTACTAGATGATGCGCATTGCTAGGGTGGGCGAGCTACTGGAGTTGCTGAAGAGGTGGCTAGGGCACAACCTCTACTGTCACCCTTTCTAGCTAAAGGACAATTCTTGAGTCTGGGTTTGGGATTACCATACTCGAAGCAAGCATTAGAACCAACCAAGAACTCTCTAGGGTGGTTCCTACCACAAGGAGCCCCGAAAGACTCCAGTCAACCCATGGCGTGAGCATATATCTAATTCATAAACATAAGGCAAAAAGACTTAACTTAAAAATAATGAATTTAAATGAAAACGTGACATGAAATATTTAAGAAATGGTAATACATAATCCGAGCATAAATAACAGAATACTACAATTAAGTCTGGAAGCCTCTAATCTTAATAGACGGGTTGAAGGGACAAGACCCCAACCAACCCCAGCATTCTGAAAACAAAAGATAAACGAGGTCTGAACATGAAGCCCGCGAATCATGAGGACTCACTATTGAAAGATGAGGGCAGAACTGAGAGCAAGCTAGGAACGATGCTGAACTTGTGAACCAGATCCTGAAAATAAATGGGTCAGTACTTGGAAGGTACTGAGTATGCAAGGTATGTATAACAATACTTAAAAATATAAAAGTTAAAGGAGTGGGGACATCATGATCATAAGACTGAAATCGTAAGTATATCGTAAGGCTCAAGGTTTCCAAAATATTCATAAACCTGTTATAGTCATAACATGTGAGAAAAATATATCATAAAAAATAACTTGAGCCAAAAGAACATAATAATACATGCATTAAAACCATGAGGAACAATGGGAGATTTCTATAACTTACATACCCCATACGAGCACACATCGAGCCTAACTTGTAAACCTAGTTGGGAGGTCGTCCGTACCTTACCAAGGGTATGAACCATGAAATGCGTTATATCACTCATGAAGGCCCCATAAGGAATAGGGAACAGTCACTGAGGAGGTCCCAAACATAACCTACGGTGGCTCGTAGTTCTGAGATTCGGGGCGTAACCTAGGCCCCGAACCTACTTGGTGTTAAGTACTACTCCCAAAAAATGCAACGTGCTCATAGAAATTCATACATGACATGCATGACTAGTTTAATCGTGATAATCATAACATGCTGGAGAATTCGTAATATTAGCCATGAAATTAGGCCCGTGAATCGGCCAAAATCATAGTTCACAAATCATAAGTGACATGTGGGCATTGCCCATAGTTTCAATCATACAAGAAATGCTTAACTTTAGAGTAAGCATGATCATAATAATATGAGTAATTGAAAACTTGAAGACATGCTTAAAATTTAAGAAAAATTTGTATTATGCTTGTGGAGTCATCATGACCATGAATTTTACAAACCAATTCCTCATAATTGGGCATCTAAACTTTTAGGGGTTAAATCATAAAAATATTGAATACACAAGTAAATTCAGCTCAAATAACTCAAAATTCATAAGTTAGGCATACTACAACAGGCTCATTTCAAATTTCAAGGAATCATGCAATTTGATAAAGACCCATAAAGTCTTGGTAACTTCAAACATAGAATTAGGGAGAAATTGGGCATGGTTAGGGACTAAACTACGCTTACCTGGAATTACTTGCTTCTTAACTTCCTTGAAAACCCCTAGGTGGAAACTTGAAGAGTTGAAGAAGAACCCTTGAATCTCCTCCTACTCCCTTCTCTAGTTCTTGCAAATGCCAAATGAGACTTAGCATGAGCTTTTACTCCTTAAAAGACCCTGTCCCGACCTCATAACGACATGATTTAGGGTCCAAAAGCATAGAAAAGTCGAATTTGCCCTTAATGAAATTTCCCTGAAAAATAGATCTGGCCCCGACCACGACTCGTACCACGAGTCGTACCATGAAGTCACGGCTCGTGGTCACCTCACCACTTTTCAATCTTCTGGATCTGGCCATGACTCACATACCACAACTCATAGTACCATCCTACAGGTCGTACTGTGAATCGTGGTACCATCCAGCCATACCGAAGACGACTTAACCACGACTCCTAATCACGACTCATTGCTACATCCTACGAGTCATACCATGACCCCTGATGACTCACTCTGGCACCACTGAGAATTTCACCATGACTCCTAACCATGAGTCGTACCTACGCGTCATGATCCATAGGACCACCCGTGATATGACCTCAGGCTCCAAAATTCATCACGACTCGAGTCACGAGTCATAGGTCCTCACCACGATTCGTACCTCGAGTCGTACTGGTGCAAAATCCCAGGTTTTCTGCAATTTCCAACTTCAACTCCCGGGTCTATTCTTAAGCCTTTCTGGGGTATTACAATATCTCCCCCTTGAAAACATTCGTCCTCAAATGTAAGAAAAAAATTAGCAAACAGAAACACAAAATTACCATATGAAAATACTGATCATTTAAGCTAAAAACTGACGGAGTGACTACCCCCGAAAAGAACTACATAACTGGACTGAATTCAGACACGACATACATATACCATATAATAAAACAAATTCGCGCACATGAATGAAACATGAAAAACTGATTAGAGATTTAGGGTAAAAATTGTTACTTAAACTGAAACTGGGCCGGTAGGGAACAAGTGGGGGTGTTTATCCATCATATCCACTTCAGCTTCCCACGTAGCTTACTCAACATGTTGATATCTCCATAACACCTTTACTAAAGCTACTTCCTTGTTCCTCAGCCTTCGAACCTGATGATCCAAGATTGCAGCAGGGACTTCTTCATAACTAAGGCTATCCTTCACGCCAACACTTTCCACTGGAACCACCAAGGCTGGATCTCCTATGCACTTTTTCAAGAGCGATACATGAAATACGGGATGAACTGAAACCAACTCTGAAGGTAACTGTAACTCATAAGCCACCTTACCCACTCGTCTCACAATTCAGTGGGCCAATATAGCGGGGGATGAGTTTCCCTTTCTTTCCAAATCTCATTACTCCCTTCATGGGAGATACCTTCAAAAAAACCCAATCCTAGATCTCAAACTCAAGCTCACTTCTCCTCACATCCGCATAAGACTGTTGGCAACTTTGAGCATTTTCAGCCTTTCTCTTATTAACTGAACTTTCTCCATAGACTCATGGACTGAATTTGGACCCATTAACGAAGCCTCACCAAATTCAAACCACCCAATGGGCGATCTACACCTTCGCCCGTAAAGAGCCTCGAACGGTGTCATCTTAATGCTGGAGTGATATTTGTTGTTATAGGAAAACTCAATAAGAGGAAAATGCTTGTCCCAACTACCCTTGAAGTCAATAACACAAGCTCTCAACATGTCCTCAAGAGTCTGGATAGTCCGCTCCACCTGACCATATGTTTGCGGATGAAACGTCGTGCTAAGCTTGACCTGGATGCCAAGTCCCTTTTGAAAAGATCTCTAGAACAGAGAGGTGAACTAAGTACCTATATATGATATAATGGACAAGAGAAATCCATGCAATATAACCAACTCTCATATGTATAACTTAGCATAATCTTCTGCTTAATCAATGGTTTTGACTGGTAGGAAATGAGCAACCTTGGTCAACCTGTCGACCACAACCCAAATGGAGTCATACTGTCTATGAGTGTGGGGTAAATCTGTTACAAAGTCCATATTGATTTCTTCCCACTTCCAAGTAGGAATGTTGATATCTTAGAGTACACCCCCCGGCCTCTAATGCTCGACTTTCACTGGTTGGCAATTTGGGCAATTGGCTATGAATTCTGCAATATCCCTCTTCATGCCATTCTACCACTAAGTTTCTCGCAAGGCATGATACATTTTGGTGGAACCTTGATGGATAGAATATCTGGATCCGTGAGCCTCATGCAACATCCGACTCCTCAGATCCCCCACGTTCGGAACACATATGCGACCCTGATACCGAAGCACACTATCTCCCCCTTTGGAGAAGACTTCTACCTTTTGATTTTGGATAGCTTCTTTCAACTTTACCAATATTGGATCTTCATCTTTTTTATCCTTCACCTCCATTACCAAGGACGACTCTGACCCGTCCTGAACTACTACCCCACCATCGGTTGAACCAACTATCTAACTCCCAACCATGCAAGTCGATGTACCTCATTTACCAGCTCCTTCTTGACTTCACTCACATGTGACACACTTCCAATAGAAAGTCTACTAAGGGAATCTACTACCACGTTAGCCTTACCCGGGTGGTAAAGGACACTCATGTCGTAGTCCTTAAGTAGCTCTAACCACCTCCATTGTTGAAGATTTAGGTCCTTTTGTGTGAACACATATTGTAAGATCTTATGGTCCGTGAATACATCTACATGAACCCCATACAAGTAGTGTCACCATATTTTTAAAGAAAATACCACTACTGCCAACTCAAGATAATGGGTTGGGTAATGTTTCTCGTGAATTTTCAGCTGTCTAGAAGCATATGCTATGAATTTCCCATGCTGCATCAATACACACCCCATTTTGAATCCCAAAGCATCAAAATATACCACAAAGACATCGGTACCCTCCGGTAAAGTCAACACCGGTGCTGAAGTGAGTATGGCCTTCAATTCCTGGAAGCTCTTCTCAAAAGCCTCCGACCATTGGAACTTCACCTTTTTCTGAGTCAATCTAGTCAGTGGGGCTGTAATGGATGAGAAATCTTCCACGAACCTTCGATAGTAACCCGCTAAGCCCAAAAAAGCTCATGATCTCAGAAGAGTTTACTGGTCTGGGCCAGTTCTTTACCGCCTCTATTTTCTGGGAGTCCACCCTTATACCTTCGCTTGATACTACATGTCCCAAGAATGAAAACTGATTTCAGCCAGAAATCACATTTGCTGAACTTGGCATATAGCTGGTTATCCTTGAGGGTCTGAAGTGTTATCCTTAGGTGTGCGGCATGCTCCTCCTCGCTCCTGGAGTATATTAATATGTTGTCAGTGAACACGATCACAAACATGTCCAGATATGCCTCGAATACCCTATTCATTACATCCATAAAAGCTGCAGGGGAATTGGTTAGTCCAAAATACATAACAATGAATTCATAATGGCCAAACCGAGTTCTTAAACCAGTCTTTGGGATGTCTCTCTCCCGAACCCTAAGCTAGTGATACCCGGATCTGAGATCTATCTTAGAGAAATATTTGGCACCCTGAAGCTGATCAAATAGGTCATCAATCCTGGGTAAAGGGTATCTATTCTTGATGGAGACCTAGTTCAACTGTCTATAGTCAATACACATCCGAAGAGAACCATCTTTCTTTCAGAAAAAAAAACATCGGGGCACCCCATTGAGACTTACTCGGTCTAATGAAACCCTTATCCAGCAAATCCTTCAACTGCTCCTTTAACTCTTTTAGATCGGCAGGGGCCATTCGGTTAGGGTGGAATTGATATGGACTTCTTGTCGGGTAAAAGATCAATCTCAAAATCAATCTCCCTCTCGGGAGGAACACTGGGTAGGTCATTTGGAAATACCTTGGGATATTCACATACCACAGGGACTGAATGAATGGTCGGGGTCTCGTACGTAACATCCTTAACCCTAACCAAATGATAAAAACAGCCCTTGGAAATCATTTTCCTGGCCTTCAGATAGGAGATAAAGTGACCTACAGGTACCGCTAAACCACCCCTCCATTCAAAAATCGGTTCACCTGGAAATCAAAACTCCAGCGCTCGAGTTCTACAGTTAAAAGAAGCATAACAAGCAAACAACCAATCCATTCCCAAGATGACGTCAAAAATCAGTCATAGCCAATTCTATTAAGTTTGTGGAGGTAAACTTATGCAATACTATAATGGGGAAACCTCTATATATCTATCTTGCTATGACTGAATCACCAACCGGAGTAGATACAGAAAATGGTTCTGACAAAATTTCAGGATTGACTCCAAAGTTACTAGCAATGTAAGGTGTCACAAAAGAAAGTGTGGCTCCCGAATCTATAAAAGCATAAACATCAATATGAAAGACTCGCAACATACCCGTAACAACATTAAGAGAAGTCTCATGCTCCTACCGAGGGCCAAGTGCATAAAACCGGTTCTGGCGCTTACCGCCAGCTTGACCAGTTGAAGTACCCTGCTGAGTAGGATGTGCCATTGGAACTGCAGAACTAGCTGCTGAAGTGCGGGCTCCACCATCCCCTGACGTAGCTACGGGGAAATCCCTGAGTCTGTGTCCGGGTTTTCCACACCCGAAACAAGCATCTGAGCCCACCAAACATTTCCCTGGGTGATTCTTGCCACAATTAGCACAAGATGGAAAAGTGCGCTCTATATGCATGCTATTCTGACCCCTCGAACCTGAGGCATGCTCCTCTTATCGTCTTGAGGCCTGGATGGGGTACTGGCTGAAGATGGTGCTAATGTAATGACCTGTGCTAGGACTGCTGGTGAGGCCCACCCCCTGACCTCGGCTGGGAGAACCTATGGCTATCAGATTTGTCCCTCTTGGCCTCTCTCTGCCTCATATGAGCTACCTCTATCTACTGGGCATAGAGGACTATCCGTGGGTAGTCCATATCCTGATGAAGCATGGTTGTTCTGCAGTCCTTGTCCAGATACTCGGCTACTTCCTGCACGAATCTGCTCACCTGCGCCCTCTGGTCCATCACTAACTCTAAGGCATACTTTGACAGGTGAGTGAACTCAAGTGAATATTCTAGCATCGTCATCTTTCCCTATTTGAGGTTAACAAACTCAGCTTCTTTTAATTCCCTCATCTCCCGAGGGAAAAAACTATCGAGAAAGGCCATGTGGAACTCATCCCAGCTAATAGGGCCTGCTCTCGCTGTCCTGTTGTCCTTCCATTGCTTGAACCAAATATAAGCAATCTCTTTCAGCTGATAAGAGGCCAAGTCAATGCACTCCTAATTTGTCACCCCCATCACCTAAGTGACCTTCAAGATCCCTTCAATGAACTCTTGTGGATCCTCATCCACCTTTGACCCTGTGAACTCAGGAGGGTTCATCCTTAAAAAGTCCCTGATCCGGGCTGCCGCTGCATTGCCATTTTGTGGGAAATGCACAACAGCTTACTGGTTGACCTGAGCGGTCAAGGCCTGTGCCAACATTTGAATAGCCACCCGAAACTCAGTGTGGGTAGCTGGCTCTGGTGCTTGGGGCTCCTGAGCAGGTGGGGCTTATTGATGCCCATTATCATGGCCACCCTCGTGCCCTTCATCATTTCTATTCCTCCTTCCATTTATCCTTCTAGGAGCCATAATTTTCTGCAAGTGCGAATAGCATGAATTAGAAGGATGGAGAGATTTTGACCGCACGGCAGAGATCATGAAAAAAGGGAACATTTCCTAAAATGTTTAGTAGCCTCTTCGTAATAGGTGTGGCGCGCTTCACACCCATGAAAAAGAATCTACCTAACACGGCTTTTAGACTCCCTAGGACACAACTGAACCTATGGCTCTAATACCAAGTTTGTCAGGACCTGAGAGTACATCTGGATTGCAGACACGGGACAAGGAGCCCCGAAAGACTCCAAGTCAACCCATGGTATGAGAATATATCTAATTCATACACATAAGGCGGAAGACTTAACTAAATAATCATGAATTTAAATGAAAATATGACATGAAATATATAAGAAACGGTAATACATAATCCGAGCATAAATAACGGAATACTACAATTAAGTCTGAAATCCTTTAATATTAATAGATGGGTTGAAGGGACAAGACCCCAACCAATACCAACATTCTAAAAACAAAAGATAAACAAGGTCTGAACATGAAGCCCTCGAATCATGAGGACTCACCACTGAAAGCTGAGGGTAGAACTGAGAGCAAGCTAGGAACGATACTGAACCTGTGAACCAGATCATGAAAATATATGGGTTAGTACTTGGAAGGTACTGAGTATGCAAAGTATGTAAAAAATACTTAAAAACATAAAAGTTAAAGGAGTGGGGACATCATGATAATAAGACTGAAATCGTAAGTATATTGTAAGGCTCAAGGTTTCAAAATATTCATAAACCTATCATAGTCATAACATGTGAGAAAAACATATCATAAAACATAACTTGATCCAAAAGAACATAATCATACATGCATTAAAACCACGAGGAACAATGGGAGATTTCTATAACCGACATACCCCATATGAGCACACATAGAGCCCGTCCTCTAAACCTAGTCGAGAGGTCGTCCATACCTTGCCAAGGGTATGAACCATGAATGGAATGATATCATTCATGAAGTCGTCGTAGGGCATAGGGGACATCTACTGAGGAGTTCCCAAACATAACCTACGGTGGCTCGTAATTCTGAGATTCGGGGTGTAACCTAGGCTTCGAACCTACTCGGTGTTAAGTACTACTCCCAAAATATGTAACATGCTCATAGAAATTCATACATGACATGCACGGCTAGTTAAATCGTGATAATCATAACATTCTTGAGAATTCATAAAATTAGCCATGGAATTAGGCCCGTGAATCGGTGAAAATCATAGTTCATAAATCATAAGTGACATGTGGGCATTGCCAATAGTTTCAATCATACATGAAATGCTTAAATTTATAGGAAGCATGATAATAATAACATGAGTAGTTGAATACTTGAACACATGCTTAAAATTTAAGGAAAAATCATATTATGCTTGCGGAGTCATCATGACCATGAACTTTACAAACCAATTCCTCATAATTGGGCATCTAAAATTTCAGGGCTTAAATCATAAAAATATTGAATACAAAAGTAAAATCAGCCCAAAATAACTCGAAATTCATAAGTTAGGCATACTACAACAAGCTCATTTCAAATTTTAAGGAATCATGCAATTTGATAAAGACCCATAAAGATTTGGTAACTTCAAACATAGAATTAGGGAGAAATTAGGCATGGGTAGGGACTAAACGACCCATTCAAAACCCCACATACCTGGAATTACTTGCTTCTTTACTTCATTAAAAAACCCTAGGTGGAAACTTGAAGAGTTGAAGAAGAACCCTTGAATCTCCTCCTACTCCCTTCTATAGTTCTTGCGAATGCTAAATGATACTTGGCATGAGTTTTTACTCCTTAAAATACCCTTTCCCGACCTCAAAATGATGTAGTTTAGGGTCCAAAAGCGTAGAAAAGTTGAATTTGCCCTTGATGAAATTTTCCTGAAAAACAGATCTGGCCCCGACCACGACTCGTACCACGAGTCGTACCATAAAGTCACGACTCGTGGTCACCACACCACTTTTAAATCTTATGTATCTGTCCACCACATCATTAAGAAATTTAAGATGAAGAGATGAACAATCCAAGCATGCATATGGGTTTATAATTGCTCTTATGTTAACCCTTGTTAGTTAATTCCCCATGATTCTCACAACCCTAGTTGTGGAGATTTTATCTATTCATGGTTGCAATAAAAGAATTAGATTTCATGAAAGAAAGAATAATCAATAACTTATAATGATGATAAGAAAAACCCAATTGATTATTGCACAATCAAAAGTATGATCAATTCAAGAATAATCAATGGAATCTCAAAAGCAACTCTTGAATTTGATCTACAAGTAATGTTTATTTGAAAACCAAGAAACATGATTACAACAATAATTATTCAGTCCTCTAAAAAAATAACCTAAAAAATTAACTATACACATAATTGGAAACCTTTCCTAAATTAATAATGAAACTACTAAAACTACCGCCGCCAAATCCTACGAGTCTGTAACACCCTAAAAGTTCCTTAGATTAGACCCAAGGTTTATAGTAG
Organism: Datura stramonium; assembly: GCA_018107945.1. NCBI lineage: Eukaryota > Viridiplantae > Streptophyta > Magnoliopsida > Solanales > Solanaceae > Datura > Datura stramonium. The sequence goes on along the minus strand of JACEIK010000158.1, from coordinate 540,112 downwards.
AAAACAGAAGGAAACAATGCCAGAACCAAACAACGAACCTTAGTACAGTTCGTTGTAAGGTCCAACGGGTCGTTGGAGGTGCTTGTTATTTGATTTCCAGAGAATTGTAAGAAATTCGCCAAGAACCCACGAAGGGATTGTGCGGACCATTGCTTGGTTGAACGGGTCATTTGTTATGGTCGTTGGAATAGATTAAGAGAATTTTGATGGAATAATGGGAAAAACCAACGGTCCATTGTATGGTACCACGACCCATTGGATTGGGTTGTTGGATCCGCCAGTGTGTTGAAAATTTCTGGCTAAGTTTAGAGGCGTTCTAGATATATGGATAGACCAGATCCTAGTGAAATTATGGAGACAAGGTGTTCAGATCAATTCCCAAGTATGAAAAGTGCAATGAATGCAAATTAAGATCATAAGGAACCTCTAGTACAAAGTTAAGTTGAGAGCTTGCTTATCTATTGAGTTTTAGTATAAGTTCTTACAAGGGTCAACTTCAAATGAACATAGATCCCGTCTTAAAAAGCGTTTTTGGGTGATTTAATATACCAAATTGAATCCCTTTGAGTTTCTTTCCAATGCATCTGACCTTGCGTCAATCGGAGTTTAGAGTAAAAAGTTATGACTAGTTTAGTGAAACAACACCATAGTTTGGACAGATCACAGTATGGGTCGTTGGTTGAAAAGACCACCCATTATTTCTGCCCGTGGAATCCAGCTTTTGAGAAATGGTCCAAAATCAGTCCAGAACCAACAAGTGGATTCAACGGTCCGTTGGTTGATCCAACTGGCCGTTGTTTGGGTCGTTGAATGAGTTCCAGAGAGTGGTTCATAGGCAAGGGAAGAAGTAATGACTGTACCAACAGCCGATTGTTCCTGTTGGATTGGTCGTTGGTTCTCTCGGGAAATTTTCTAGAACAACGGTCCAGGGGTATTTTGGTAAAACCCTATGCTTTTAACTCTTAAATGACGTCATTTTGGGACTCCTAAGGGACGAATTAAAGGGGTTTTCCTAGTGTAACCTCTCAGTCTTTCCTAATCAACTCAGAAATAGATATTAAGTAGATTGTAGGAACTCCAGACTCTTTTCTCTCAAGGCTCGGGAACTAGGGTTCCTCTCCAAGGTGCAGCAACTTCAAGATCTTTAGAGAGATCCTTCTACCAGGTATGTGGGACTTCAAGAAGGGTATCCTTTCATCCTTGTATCCCAAAGTTTCCAGCAAACCTTGGCTTTGTAGTACTTCTAGAGATCACGATTTAGGAATTTTCTTTGACTGTGAAATTTCTCCACTTCCTCAATAGTGTTAAACTACCATGACTATAATTCTTATATGCGTGTGATAGTATTTTCAACTATTAAAGAATTCCTTAAATTCTATTATTTTCTTTAGTTTATAGGAGTATTTTCTAACTGAAATTCATGCTCTAATTCTATTGATTCAGTTTGCTTTCCTTAGTCCTGATCTCGATCATAAATTCGGGTAAAACTTGCATGATTTAAACTCAAACAAGAAGGTTATGTTGATGTGGTAGATGTTACTTGAGTTACGAATGAATAATATTTGAATAGAAGTTAATATCTTGGTATGTTTAGTTTAAGAGTCTCAGTCAACACTCAGAACACTTAGGGGTCGTTTGGTTACATGTTAGAGTTATGTACGTATTAGTAATACATGAATTAGTTATGAGGAAATATATGTATTATTCTATGCAGAGATTATTATTCATGTATTAGTTATGTAGATATTAGTTATGTAGATATTAGTTATGTAGGTATTAGTTATGCAAGTATTAGTTATGTAGGTATTAGTTATGTAGAGATTATAATACATGAATTATTGATTATTGAATATTTAATTTATTGTAAACTAATATATATTATTTAGAAATAAATAAGTAAACAAATAGTATAAAGTTATTGCATAATTATTATTTTTTAAAAAGAAGAAAACACCGAATAAAAAAAAGCGTGGATCAATAATGGTTTAATTTTATAT
>JACEIK010000158.1:515331-527628 GCA_018107945.1 Datura stramonium | reverse complement strand
ACACTCCCAAATATTATTTTACTGATTTGCCATTCACTTTGAATATACTTGAGCCTGGACAGGGCCAACGTGTCACGGAGCCAACGCGGAGGTCCTCCCTCCGTGACACGTTGCCATCGTGGAGGGGCTCTGCCCCGGCTCCTTCTGCGATGGTTCGACGTATTTCTTATCCGATCTTCCCCCTGGCCTTTTGCTAGCATGTATGGAATTCAAAAACTCTTAACCAACATGCAAATAGGCCATCTACGTGTCGAGAATTTTACGGGGTGTAACACGCATACTCTGTGTTGTATCGTTTCATGATACAGGTCCGAGGGATAAGTCTCAGTCGCATCATTAGCCCCTGCTTCCCCCTCTGGCCTGTCCAGCTGGTGTTGGTGAGTCCTCATCCTTTGAGGACATTAAGTCATTTATTGTTTATTATGTTCCTTTCAATTTCAGATTTTGTCAATCTAGTTGGGGGCACTGTCCCATCAGCTAATCAGTTATGTTAGAGGCTTTTCAGACATTATGTAGAAATCAACTTGTCGTCATTGATTCAGTTTTAGCTTGATACTTATGTATGCAGAGTACCGCTATGTTGATTATGTTGATCTTTCATTTTATGATGTTGAGTTTAGATGTTATGTTCATGCCATGGGTCGACTTGGAGCCTCTCGGGGTTTCTTATCCCGTGTATCGATCTGGGTCTACGTTCGAGTCATGAAAAACTTGGTATCAGAGTATTTTTCGTGGGTGTGAAGCACGCCATACTTATGAAGAAGAGGCTACGAGACGTTTAGAAAATGTTTCCTTCTTTCATGATCTATGTCATGCGATGAAATGTATCTCTATCCTTCTAACTCATGCTATACGCGTTTGAAGAATCGTATCTCCTCGTAGAATTAACGAAAGAAGAAACGAAAATAGAAATGGTCATGAGAATGGCAATGGAGATGGGAACCAGTAGGCCCCTCTAGCCCATGATGCTCGTGTACCCAAGCAGGTTGCCTAAGCTGAGCTCAGGACAGCCATACAGATGCTTGCTCAAGCCTTGACAGCGGTCAATCAGCAAGCGGTAGCGCATGTCCGTCAGAACTGGAATACGACGGCAGTAAGAGTCAGAGATTTTTAGAGGATGAACCCTCCGATGTTCCTTGGGTCAAAGGTTGATGAGGATCCACACGAGTTCATTAATGAGGTTCTGAAGATCACCCAGATCATGGGGGTGATCGGAGAGGAGTGTGTTGATCTAGCCTCGTATCAGTTGAAAGGGGTTGCGCACATCTGGTTTAAGCAATGGAAGGATAGAAGGGTAGTTGGAGCAAGCCCTATTGGTTGGGAGGAGTTTCATGTCGGATTTCTGGATCAGTTCTTCCCTCGTGAGATGAGGAAGATTAAAGCACCGGAATTTGAGAACTTGAAGTAGGGTAACATGACAGTCCAGGAGTATGCCTTGGAGTTCACTCGTTTGTCCAAGTATGCACCAGAGCTAGTGGCTGAATAGAGAGCTCGGGTGAGCAAGTTTGTTCATGGAGTGGCGGACTACCTATACGAGGATTGTAGGATCACCACGCTTTATAGGATATTGATTTTCCTCGAATAGTTTTACATGCCCAGTATATGGAGGCGGTGCATCTGAGAGAGAGAGAGGCCAAGAGGGCCAGGATAGTCAGTTATGGGTTCTCTCAACAGAGATCAGGAGGCTGACATTGCCAGTAATCTCATCATAGGTGATTAGCTCCAGCGCTATTATCCGCCAGTGCCCCATCTAGACCGAGAGGTGATCAGATGCGCAGGGCCTCAAGTTCGATGGACGAGGGCGCATGCAAAAAAAGTGCACTTTTTCGGCCTGCGGGAAGTGTGGAAAGAGTCACACATGAGAGTGCTTGATGGGATTAGAAATCTATTTTCAATGTGGTAGATATGGCCACATGCGCTGGGAGTGTCCCTTGGCTAGACAGAGTGATGGTAGAGGCCGTGCTCAGGTTATCAAATCAGCAGCAGTACCAACATGCCTAGCCCAGCAGGGCACATCCACCATTGCAAGTGGCGGCCAACGCTAGAATAGGTTTTATGCCCTTGTATCTTGCCAGGACCAGGTGACTTCAACTGATGTGGTTACCATTATGTTATGAGTATTCCACCCTTGAAGTATATGCATTGTTAGATCCAGGGGCTACTTTATCTTTTGTGACGCCCTATGTTGCTAGTAGTTTTGGAGTCAGTCCCGAAATTTTGTTAGAACCCTTCTCAGTCTCTACACTAGTCGATGATTCAGTTATAGCTAGACGAGTATATAGAAATTTCCCTATTGAAGTCCTTCATAAAGTCATCTCAGCAAATCTAGTGGAGTTAGCCATGCCCAATTTTGATGTTATCTTCAGCATGGATTGGTTACACGCACGATATTCCTCAGTCAATTGTAGAACTCGTGTAGTAGAGTTCAAATTTTTGGTTGAACTGTCTTAGAGTGGAAGGGTAGTTCAGTTGTTCCTGTAGGTTGTTTCATTTCCTACCTTAAGGGCAGAAAGATGATTTCTAAGGGTTACGTGTACCACGTAGTTAGGGTTAAGGATGCTACGTTTGAAACCCTAACTATCTAGTTAGTTCCTGTATTGTGGCAGTATCCAGAGGCTTATCCAAATGATTTACTGGAATTCCCTCCCGAGTGGGAGATCAATTTTGGTATTGACCTTCTTCCCGATACGCAGCCTATATCTGTTCCTCCTTATAGAATGGCTCCAGCCAAGCTAAAGAAGTTGAAGGAGCAGTTGACGGACCTTCTAGACAAGGGTTTCATTAGACCAAGAAAATCCCCATGGGGTGCACCAATTCTCTTCGTCTGAAAGAATGATGGTTCTCTTCGCATGTGTATTGATTATCGGCAATTGAACAAAGTTACCATCAAGAATAGGTATCCTCTCTCCAGGATTGATGATTTATTTGACTAGCTCCAGGGTGCTAAGTGCTTTTCAAAGATAGATCTTAGATCTGTATACCATCATCCCAGAGTTCGGGAGGGTGACATCTTAGAGACAGCCTTCAGGACTCGATATGGTAACTATGAGTTTGTAGTTATGTATTTTGTAATAATTAATGATCCTTCATATTTTATGGATTTTATGAATAGGGTGTTCAAGCCGTATTTGGATATGTTCGTGATTGTGTTCATAGATGACATCTTTATATACTCTCAGAACGAGGAGGAGCATGCCGCTCATTTGAAGGTGGTGCTACGGACTTTGAAGGATTGTCAGTTATATCCTAAATTCAGTAAATGTGAGTTTTGGTTGAACTCAGTGGCATTTTTGGGAAATGTGGTGTCAAGTGAGGGTGTACACGTAGACTCTCAAAAGATAGAAGTAGTGAAGAATTGGCCTAGACCGATGAATCCTTCAGACATCAGGAGTATCTTGGGTTTAGCTGTTTATTATCAGAGATATGTTGAGGGGTTTTCAGCCATTGCAGCCCCGTTTACTAAATTAACACAGAAGAAAGTGAAGTTTCAATGGTAGAGGCTTGTGAGAAGAGCTTTCAAGAGTTGAAGACTCGACTCACCTCCGCACCAGTGTTGAGCCTACCTGAGGGCACTGATGGGTTTGTGGTATATTGTGATTCCTCGAGGATTAGCCTTGGTTGTGTATTGATGCAGCACAAAATGTTTATAGCCTATGCTTCTAGGTAGCTGAAGGTCCATGAAAAGAACTATCCAACTCATGATCTCGAATCAGCGGCGGTACTATTTTCCTTGAAGAGTTGGAGGCACTATCTGTACAGGATCTATGTGGATGTGTTTACGGACCACAAAAGTCTACAATATGTGTTCACCCAAAAGGATTTGAATTTGCATCAAATAAGGATATGAGTTTCCTTTATCATCCGGGCAAGGCTAATATGGTGGCAGACGCTCTTAGCAGGCTTTCCATGGAAAGTGTATCTCATATAGACGAAGAGAGGAAGGAGTTAGTAAAGGATGTGCACCGACTTGCACGACTAGGAGTTCGTCTTGTTGACTCAACGGATGATGGTGTCATTGTGTAGAATAAGTCAGAATCATCTTTTGTGAATGATGTTGAGGCTAGTCAAGAGGAGGATCCTATTTTGGTGAAATTGAAGGAAGCCATTCGGGATCAGAAGGTATAGGTCTTCTCCAAAAGGGGAGATGGTGTGCTCCGATATCAGGGTCATTTGTGCGTACTGGATGTTGGTGACTTGAGGGAGTGGATGTTGCATAAAGCTCATTATTCTAGGTATTTTATCCACCCAAGTGCCACCAAGATGTACCGTGACCTACAAAAAGTATATTGGTGGAATGACATGAAGAAGGATATAGCAGAGTTTGTGACAAGTGTTCGAACTGTCAACAAGAGAAGGTTGAGCATTAGAGACCAGGAAGTGTTCTTCAAGACATTAGCATCCCTACTTGGAAGTGGGATAAATCCATATGGATTTCATTATGGGGTTGCCTCATACACACCAGCAGTATGACTCTATTTGGGTGGTCGTGGACAAGTTGACTAAAGCAACTCATTTCCTACAAGTCAAAACTACCGATTCAGCGGAGGATTATGCTAAGTTGTACATTCGAAGTTAGTTCGGTGGCATGGAGTGCCCTTTTCCATCATATCAGACAGAGATACTCAATTAACCTCCCAGTTTTGGAGATCATTTTAAAAGACTTGGTACTCGGGTCAAGCATAGCACATCATTTCACCCGCAAACAGATGGTCAGGCAGAGCAGACCATTCAGACTTTGGAAGATATGTTGAGAGCATGTGTGATTGATTTCAAGGGTAATTGGGATGATAATTTGCCTCTCATTGAGTTTTCATACAACAACAGCTACCATTCCAACATTCAAATGGCTTCGTTTGAGGCTCTTTATGGGCAGAGGTGTAGATCACCTATTGGTTGTTTTAAGGTCAGCAAAGCTACATTGTGTAATACCTTGGAAGCCCAAATATCAGACCCAAGAGTGAAATGAAAATAAATTGAAATTTGGCATCAGGTCACAAAACGAGTTTTTCTATGATCCATGGGAGCAGACCATGAGTCATGATTTGACTCATGGTGAGGATCATGTTGTTAATTGGTTTTTGGGGTTTAAGGTCGCAACGGACATTACGACGAATCATGGTCAAACCCCCCGACTCATTGAGTCAGTCGTGTGAAATGGTGATTGAGAAGGAAAAGGAAGATGGCAGTGTACCCCACAGAAGGTCCTCATGAGTCGTAGTCAGTCACCACGATTCGTGGGGTGGGTCGTGGTCAGCAGATATAGAATGTAATTGAGATTAAGACAGTGCATGTGACGAGTGGTAACCACGAGTGATGGTCACCTTCCACGATTCATGAGGTCTCCCGTGATGATCCTCAGACAAATCCTCAGGCAGTGTACATGACTACTGATGCCACGAGTCGTGGCCTGGTGTAACGAGTCGTCCAGTCCCTCGGGGGACTAGCAGTCAGTTATTTACTATGAATTTAGTAAGGACTTTTTCATAATTCCTATGATCCTAAGGCCTAAACTACGTCGTTTTAAGTTATGAATGATGTGTTTTAAGATGGTTAAGTTCATTTTAGGCCATTCTTATTCATGCATGCAAGAGTAATAGTCTAGAGAGGTGATCAAGGAAAATCGTTCAAGGTTCTTCTTCAAATCTTCCTTTGGCAATCAGAGAAGTGTAAGGATCAGCTATAATAAGGTATGTAGGGTTATGAATGGGTGAATCCGTTCACACCCATGCCCAATCTCTCCTTAATCATGAAAATCACATGTGATTCTATGGGGTTTCAATCCAATGCATGAAATTCCTAAGTCTCTACATGGGTATGATTTAAACGATTTTCTACTATCGAATTATGATTTATGGGCAAGTTTTATGATGTTTTCAATGAAAATCATTTTTCAAGCTTTATAAATTAGAATGCCCAATTATGAGAAGCTCATGAAATATGAGATTTATGATGAATGTTCTAGTATGATGAGATATTTATGATGAAAAGCATGTTTTCAAGTGAATTATGTACTTTCAAGCATGTTAAAGTATCGGGTAATGCCCATATGTTCAAGTATGATTATGATTTTAGGAATTTAGCTTACCACATGGTTTTCGAGCGAAGACTCCCATTTATGTTCAGCTTGTGGTATGGTTTGAGCCAAGGCTCCTCATGAATGATTCAGATTTATGTATTCATGATTATTTAGCTTCATCAATAGATGATGGTCAGCTTCGTTAAAAAATGATAGAGAGCATATGCATATTTTTGGGAATAGTGTCTAGCACCGAGTAGGTTATGTGTCAGTCAACCCTATGCTCAGAATTATGTGCCAATGTAGGTATGATAAGATTATATTGGGACCTCCTATGTGAGTTATCCCCTGACCTAATTGGGCCACAAGCTTGATATCGATATCATGGTATCGTCCTTAGCCTTGGCAAGGCTTTGGATGGATCTACCCACTTGAGTGTGATAAAAGACGAGTCTCCCATTGTTCCTCACGATTTAAATTATGCATGGTTATCACTCATATTGTATATAACTATATATGTTCTAAAGCAGGTTTGACCTAATGTTCAGCTTTATTTATGACTATCAGATTTCAGCTTTGGGTCAATCGATTCAGTTATGATGTTATGTTATGTTGAGATCATGTTTTTAGAAAGATAGAATGCAATCCCTACTCTCAGATTCTTATTTTGTTTATGTTTTACATTATGCATGTTTTTAATGATTTTACTTATTTAAGAGGTTTTACTTATCTTGCATACTCGGTACATTCCACGTACTGACCACATACTCTATGTTGTATCATTTCATGATACAAGCCTCGACACTCAGACTCAGCCCTGTTCTTAGCCAGTCTTTCAGAGTTAGCATCCTACATTTGTGGTGATTCCTCATCTCCCGAGGACCATGTTTTTATTAGATTTCTCTATGTATTTTCAGTTTTCAGCTTTATCAAGTTAGTTGGGGTCTTGTCCCATCAACTCATCAGACTTAGAGGCTTTTCAGACAAAAGGATGTATTCAACTTTAGATTATGTATTCTAATGTTATGTTTATTTTAGACTTCCGCTAAGACTATCATGTTAATTCTCCGTTTTATTGATTGAGATAGATGTATGTTCATGGCATGGGTCGACTTGGAGTCTCTCGGGGCTCCTTGTCTCGTGTATCGATCCAGGCCTCCGTTCGGGTTGTGACACATTGATAGGTCTAGATTCAGTCCATGAGGCTATGGAGAAAGTTCATCTTATAAGGTACAAGTTGAAAACATCTCAGAGTCATCAAAAATCCTATGCGGATATAAGGAGGAGGGAGCTAGAGTCTGAAAGTGATGATTAGGTGTTTCTGAAGGTATCCCCCATGAAGGGAGTGATGAGATTCGGAAAGAAAGGAAAACTCAGTCCCTATTATGTTGGCCCATACCAAATTGTGAAACGAGTTGGCAAGGTACCATATGAGTTGGAGTTTCCCTCAGAATTAGCTTCAGTTCATCCAGTTTTTCCTGTATCTCTCTTAAAGAAGTGTTTGGGGGATCCAACTCTGGTTTTTTCGGTGGACAACATCAATGTGAAAGATAACCTTAGCTATGAGGTGGTTCCAGTAGAAATACTTGATCATCAGGTTCGTAAGCTAAGAAATAAGGAAGTAGCCTCAGTCAAGGTTTTGAGGAAGAATCATCATGTTGAGGGAGCTACATGGGAAATCGAAGTAGATATGATGGATAAATACCCACATTTATATCCTTCTGGCTCAGTATCAACTTGAGGTATCAATATCTTTCTTAGTACACTATTTAGTTTCATGTTCAGCTCATGTTCCCCAGTTTCTTTCATGTCAATGAATGTATGTGTGATTCAGGAATTCAGTTCAGTAAGGTAGTTCAATTCGGAGTCGGTCACTCCGTCAATTTTCAGCATGTATGTTCAGTATTTGAGTTTGATGATTGCATTTCTTTGATTTTCAGTATGTTTTTCCATATTTGAGGACGAATGTTCCCAAGGGGAAGATATTGTAATATCTCAAAAATACTAAGATCAGACCTGGGAGTTGAAATGAAGAAAATAAGATTTTCTGCACCAGGTCACAGGACAAGTTCTTCAGTGACCTCTAGTGGTTGAGTGACTCATGGGGAGGAGCTTGGATTGGGTTTTAAATTTTGAGTTTGAGGTGACCACGGGTGTGACCACGAGTCGTGGTCAGCACCATGATCCGACAGTGTCCCGTGGTCAAGAATTAACTAAAGATTGGATGTTTGGGCAGTGTGGGTAACGACTGGGTCACCATAAGTCGTTGGGTACACCACGAGTCGTGGTGTCTCCCATTCGTGATATCACATACTGCACGTCTCTTGCCTGGCAAGCCTAGAACGGCTCTGCCCACTTGAGCGAGATAGTTGGGGCATCATGTAATCTCTATCATGATGGTGTTGATTTTGAAGAGTCCTCTCATTGTTCCTCATGATTTATGCATGGTAATATTTACGTTACTTTGGCTCAGGTAATGTCTAATGAATCTTTTCTCCTATGATTATGATTATGACTGACTTATTAATATTTTGGAAACCTTGAGCCCTTATGTTTACACTATGGTATTTATGTTATGATCATGTAGTCCTACTTTTATGAACTCTTATGTATTTTAACTATCCGTTTTTACTTACCTTTCATACTCAGTACATTCCAAGTACTGATCGTATACTCTATGTTGTATCGTCTCATGATACAGGTCCGAGAGATCAGTCTCAACCGCATCATTAGCCCCTGCTTCCCTCTCTGACCTGTCCAGCTGGTGTTGGTGAGTCCTCATCCCTTCAGGATGTTCAATCATTTATAGTTTATTATGTTCCTTTCAATTTCAGACTTTGTCGAGCTAGTTGGGGGCACTTCCCCATCAGCTCATCAATTATATTAGAGGATTTTCAGACATTATGTAGAAATCAACTTGTCGTTGTTGATTCAGTTTTAGCTTGATACTTATGTATGTAGATTTCTGCTATGTTGATTATGTTAATCTTTCGTTTTATGATGTTGAGTTTAGATGTTATGTTCATGCCATGGGTCGACTTGGAGCCTCTCGGGGTTTCTTGTCCCTTGTCTCGATCTGGGTCTACATTCGAGTTGTGAAAAACATGGTATTAGAGAATTAGGTTTTGAAGTGTCCTAGGGTGTCTGAAATTCAAAGTAGAGTGTTTTTCATGGGTATGTAGCGCGCCACACTTATGACGAAGAGGCTACGAGACGTTTAGAAAATGTTCCCTTTTTTCATGATCTATGTCGTCCGATGAAATGTCTCTCTGTCCTTCTAACTCGTGCTATACACGTTTGCAGAATCATACCTCCTCACCGAGTTAACGGAAGAAGAAACATAAATGAAAATGGCCATGAGAGGATATGGGCACCAGTAGGTCCCACCAACCCATGAGGATCATGTACCCGAGCAGGTTGCCCACGCTGAGTTTAGGGCAGCCATATAGATGCTAGCTTAGGCTTGACCATCCAGGTCAATCAGCAAGCGGTAGCACATGTCCCTAAGAATGGGAATACAGCGGCGGCAAAAGTCAGAGACTTTCTAAGAATGAACCCTTCGGAGTTCCTTGGGTCAAAGTTGGATGAGAATCCACACGAGTTCATTAATGAGGTTCTGAAGATCACCCAGATCATGGGGGTGATCGGAGAGGAGTGTGTTGATCTAGCCTCGTATCAGTTGAAAGGGGTTGCGCACATCTGGTTTAAGCAATGGAAGGATATAAGGGTAGTTGGAGAAAGCCCTATTGGTTGGGAGGAGTTTCATGTCGTATTTCTGGATCAGTTCTTCCCTCGTGAGATGAGGAAGATTAAAGCAGTGTAATTTGTGAACCTGAAGTAGGGTAACATGACAGTCCAGGAGTATTCTTTGGAGTTCACTCGTTTGTCCAAGTATGCACCAGAGCAAGTGGCTGATCAGAGAGCTCGGTGAGCAGGTTTCTTCATGGAGTGGCAAACTACCTAGACAAGGATTGCAGGATCGCCATGCTTCATCAGGATACTGATTTTCGCTGGATAGTTTTACACGCCCAGTAGATGGAGGTGGTGCATCTCAGAGAGAGAGAGGCCAAGAGGGACAGGACAGATAGTTATTTGTTCTCTAAACAGAGATCAGGTGGAGAAAAACGCCAGTAGTCTCATCATAGGTGATTAGCTCCAGCGCCACCATCTTCCATTTCCTGTCTAGACCGCGAGATGATTACAGAAGCAGATCCTCAGGTTCGAGGGACCAGAGGACCATGCAGATAGAGCGCACCTTTTCGACCTGCGGGAAGTGTGGCAAGAGTCATACATGAGAGTGCTTGATGGGATCAGATATCTATTTTAGGTGTGGTAGATATGGCCACATTCGTCGGGAGTGTCCCTTGGCTAGACAGAGTGATGGTAGAGGTCGTGCTCAGGTTACCAGATCAGCAGCAACACCAACATGCCCAGCCCAGCAAGGCGCATCCACTAGTGCAGGTGGAGGCCAGCGCCAGAATAGGTTTTATGCCCTTGCATCTTGCCAGGACCAAGAAACTTCACCCCATGTGGTTACCGGTATGTTACAAGTATTACATTTTTATGGATATGCATTGCTAGATCCAGTGGATACTTTATCTTTTGTGATGCCCTATGGTTATAGTAGTTTCAGAGTCAGTCCTAAAATCTTGTCAGAACCCTTCTCACTCTCTACATCAGTCGATGATTCAATTATAGCTAGACAGTTATATAGAAATTGCCCTGTTGAAGTCCTTTAGAAAGTCACCTCAGCAGATCTAGTGGAGTTAACCATGACCGATTTTGATGTTATTTTTGGCATGGATTAGTTACATGCATGTTATGCCTCAGTCAATTGTAGACGTCGTGTAGTAGAGTTCAGATTTTCGGGTGAACCAGTCTTAGAGTGGAAGGGTAGTTGAACTGTGCCTGTAGGTCATTTCATTTCCACCTTAAGGCCAGAAAGATGATTTATAAGGGTTGCATGTACCACCTAGTTAGGGTTAACGATGCTACGTCCAAAATCCCGACTATCCAGTCAGTTCCTTTATTGTGTGAGTATCTAGAGGTGTTTCCAAATGATTTACCAGGAATCCCTCCCGAGCGGGAGATCGATTTTGGTATTGACCTTCTTCCTGATACGCCACCAATATCTATTCCTCCTTATAGAATGGCTCCAGCCGAGCTAAAGGAGTTGAAGGAGCAGTTGAGGGACCTTCTAGACAAGGGTTTCATCAGATAAAGAAAATTCCCATGGGGTGCACCAATTTTCTTTGTCCGAAAGAAGGATGGTTCTCTTTCCATGTGTATTCGTTATCGGCAATTGAACAAAGTTACCATCAAGAATAGATATCCTCTCTCCAGGATTAATGATTTTTTTTACCAGCTCCAGGGTGCTAAGTGCTTTTAAAAGATAGATCTTAGATCTAGATACCATCAGCTCAGAGTTGGGGAGAATGACATCCCGAAGACAGCCTTTAGGACTCGGTATGGTCACTATGAGTTTATAGTTATGTCTTTCGGACTGACGAATGCTCCTGAAGCTTTTATGGATTTGATGAATAGGGTGTTCAAGCTGTATTTGGATATGTTCGTGATTGTGTTCATAGATAACATCCTTATATACTCTCCGAGAGAGGAGGAGCGTGTTGCCCATCTGTGGGTGGTGCTACGGACTTTGAAGGATTGTCAGTTATATCCTAAATTCAGTAAATGTAAGTTTTTCTTGAACGTAGTGGAATTTTTGGGCAATGTGGTGTCAAGTGATGGTGTACACGTAGACTCTCAAAAGATAGAAGTAGTGAAGAATTGACCTAGACCGGTGAGTCCTTCGGACATCAGGAGTTTCTTGGGTTTAGCTGGTTATTATCAGACATCTTTTGAGGTGTTTTCATCCATTGCATCCCCGTTGACTTAATTGACCTACAAGAATGTGAAATTTCAATGGTTGGTGTCTTGTGAGAAGAGCTTCCAAGAGTTGAAGACTCGACTCACCTCTGCACCAGTGTTGACCCTACTTGAGGGCACCGATGGGTTTGTGGTATATTGTGATGCCTGGAGGATCGGCCTTGGTTGTGTATTGATGTAGCATGGAAAGGTTATAGCCTATGCTTGTAGGCAGCTGAAGGTCCATGAAAAGAACTATCCGACCCATGATCTCGAATTGGCGGCGGTTGATCTTGGGCAGAATTATATGCCCAAGTGATACTCAAATGCTTCATTTCGTCTTGTTTATCCATCGATATTTGCGCATTCTCATGTAATTTGTAGTTAAAATTTGAATGTATACTAACCAACATGAT
>JACEIK010000158.1:492929-506089 GCA_018107945.1 Datura stramonium | reverse complement strand
AGTAGATTTGCTAGCGTAGTCCAGTCCCTGTGGGATCAATACTTGGCTTACTTGAGCCATTTACTACTTGTTCGACCACGTGCACTTGCGTGTAGTCATCCAGACGATCGAACAAGTCTCCCATTGTCTTATACGATTATGAACTTTCATCTTCATTACTCATGGTTATTATAAACTCATACATGTTCCAAAAGCAAGGTTTGACTCTACGTTCAACTTTTCCACAAATGTTATATTCCAGCTTTGAGTCATTCGAGGCAGTTGATGTTATAAATCTATGCATTTTCATGTTATGAAAACATCTTGATTTCAGAAATGTTGCATGCAAGCCCTACCCTTAGCTTACTAATACTTTGTTTAACTAAAGCATTGCGTATAAATGTTTTTCATTTACTTAGCGGTTTTACTTACCTTGAATACTCAGTATATTCCACGTACTGACCGCATATTTTCTATATTGTATCATTTCATGATACAGGACCCGACTCTCAGCTTCAGCCCCACTCTTAGGCAGCTTATCGGAGTTTGTAACTTCTTGGTGGTGAGTCCTCATCCTTCGAGGGCTATACTTTCAGTTTCCCTTATGTATTTCCAGTTTCAGTATTATTGAGTTAGTTGGGGTCTTGTCCCATCAACTCGTCTAGATTAGTGGCTTTTCAGACTTATGTACGTAATCAGCTTCGAATGTTTATTCTGATGTTATATTTAAATTATACTTCCGCTGAGCTTATATTGTTGTTCTTTCAGTTTATTAAGCAAGTTATATGTATGCTTATGCCACAGCTCAACTCGGGGTCCTTCGGGGTCCCTTTTCTCGTGTTTACGATCTGGGCCTCCATCCAGATCGTGAAAAACTTGGTATTAGAGCCATAGGTTTTGAAGCGTCCTAGGGTGTCTGAAAGCCACGTTAAGTAGAGTCTTTTTTATGGGTGTGAAGCGCTCCACACTTATGAAGAAGAGGCTACGAGACGTTTAGGAAATGTTCCCTTCTTGCATGATCTATGTCGTGCGATGAAAAGTCTTTCTATCCTTCTAATTCATGCTATTCGCGATTGCAGAATCATGGCTCCTCGAAGAATGAACAGAAGGAGGAATAGAGGTGGTGAAGGCCACGAGGATGGAGATGGCTATGGGCACCAGCCAGCCCCACCAGTTCAGGAGCCTTAGGCACCAAAGCCAACTGCCCATAAGGAGTTCCGGGACACTATTTAGATTCTTTTGCATGCCTTGACTTCTCAGGTCAATCAACAGGTCGTTGCGCATGTTCTGCAAAATGGCAATGCAACAACGGCTCGAGTCAGAGACTTCTTGAGGATGAATCCATTGGAGTTCCTTGTGTCCAAAGTAGATGAGGATCCACATGAGTTTGTTGATGAGATTTTCCAGATCACCCAGGTCATGGGGGTGAATGGGGTGGAGTGCGCCGATTTAACCTCTTATCAGCTAAATGGGGTCGCGCATATCTGGTTTCTTCAATGGAAGGAAAGCAGGGTCACAAGAGCAGGTCCGGTCACTTGGGAAGAGTTCCAGGTTTAATTTCTAGATCAGTTCTTCCCTTGGGAGATGAGGGAGTTGAAAGCAGCCGAGTTTTTGAATTTGAAACAAGGGA
Organism: Datura stramonium; assembly: GCA_018107945.1. Classification (NCBI taxonomy): domain Eukaryota; kingdom Viridiplantae; phylum Streptophyta; class Magnoliopsida; order Solanales; family Solanaceae; genus Datura; species Datura stramonium. The sequence continues at coordinate 504,480 of JACEIK010000158.1, read as the reverse complement.
GAATAACTGTACAAGAGTATTCCCTTGAGTTCACTCGCTTATCAAAATATGCTCTGGAGTTGGTAGCCGATCAAAGGATGCGGGTGAGTAGGTTCATCCATGGGGTCGTAGGTTATTTAGACAAGGACTGTAGGACAACCATGTTGTACCATGATATGGACTTTCCTATGCCCAGCAGATTGAGGCGGCAAATTCGAGAGAGAGGGAGGCCGAGAGGACCAGGACCGAGGACCATAGATTCTCACAGCAGAGGTCTGGTGGTGGGACCCGACAGAAGACCCACCAGAGATCATCAGCCTTAGCATCTTCGACATTGAGTGAGCCATCCAGTCCCAGACATGATCATAGAGGGCGGGCATCAGACTCGAGGGGTCATAGCTATAGACTTGTAGATTCCAGCATTCCAACTTGTCGTAGGTGTGGTCAAGGGAACACAGGCCAGTGTTTGGCAGGTTTAAGACCTTGTTTTGGATGTGGGCAGCCCGGACACATTCTTTGAGATTATCCAGCTATGAGACAGAATCAAGTTGCTGGCTGAGGCCCAGCTTCTAGCTCAGTAGCCCCTCCCGCACGCTTAGCACATTCGGGGGCATCTACTAGCATAGGTAGCAGCCAACGCTAGAACAGATTATATGCTTTAGCAATCCGTTAGGAGAAGGAGGCCTCCCCAAATGTGGTCATTGGTATGTTGAGAGTTTTCCATGTTGATGTATATGCTTTGCTAGATCCGGAGGCTACATCTGTCTTTTGTAACACCTTATGTGGCCAGTAGCTTCGGGGTCAATCCCCTTGTCTTGTCAGAACCCTTCTCAGTTTCCACTCTAGTAGGTGACTCAATTGTAGCTAGACGTGTATATTGAGGTTGCCCAGTCTCAGTCCTTCATAGGGTCACCTTAACACATTTTATAGAGTTAGCCATGACCGATTTCGATGTTATTCTCGGAATGGATTGGCTATTCGCATTCTATGCTTTAGTTAATTGTGGATCCCGGGCAGTAGAGTTCAGATTTCTGGGTGAGCCAGTCTTAGAATGGAAGGGTAGTTCAGTTGTGCCTGTAGGTCGATTCATTTCCTACCTTAAGGCCAAGAAGATGATTTCTAAGGGTTTCATGTACCATCTAGTTAGGGTTAAGGATGTCGAGTCTAAAACCCCAACATCTAGTCAGTTCCAGTAGTGCGTGAGTATCTAGAGGTCTTTCCTGATGATTTGACAAGTGTTCCTCTCGAGCGGGATATCAATTTTAGTATTGATCTCTTTCCCAACATGCAGCCTATATCTATTCCTCCCTAACAAAATGGCTCCAACTGAGCTAAAAGAGTTGAAGGATCAGTTGAAGGACCTATCGGATAAGGGATTTATTAGGCCGAGTATGTCTCCATGAGGTGCACCAGTGTTATTTTCTTGGAATAAGGATGGTTCGCTTCAGATATGCATTGACTATCGTCAGTTAAACAAGGTCACTGTTAAGAACAAGTATCCTTTACCCAGGATCGACGATTTGTTTGACCATCTTCAAGGTGCCAAGTTTTTCTCCAAGATTGACCTCAAATCCGGGTATCACTAGCTCAGTGTTCAGGAGAGTGACATCCTGAAAACCACTTTCAGGACTCGGTATGGTAACTATGAATTTGTTGTTATGTCTTTTGGACTAACTAATGCCCCTGCAGCCTTTATAGACCTGATGAACAGGGTGTTCAAGCAATATCTAGACATGTTCGTGATCATGTTCATTTATGACATCATTATATACTCTAGGAGCAAGGAGGAGCATGCCGCTCATTTGAGAGTAGTGCTTCAAACTCTCAAAGATCGCCAGTTGTATGCAAAGTTCAACAAGTGTGAGTTCTGGTTAAACTCGATTGCATTTTTGGGCCATGTGGTATCAAGTGAGGGAATAAAGGTAGATTCTCATAAAATCGAAGCAGTGAATAATTGGCCTAGGCCAGTGAATCCTTCGGATATTTGGAGTTTCTTGGGCCTAGCAGGCTACTATCGGAGATTTGTTGAGGTTTTTTCATCAATTTCTGCAATGTTGACCAAGTTGACTCAAAAAAAGGTAAAGTTCCAATGGTCGGAGGCTTGTGAGAAAATCTTCCAAGAGTTGAAGACTCGACTCACTTCAGCACTAGTGTTGACCCTACCTGAGGGTACTGATGGTTTTGTGGTATATTGTGATGCTTCAAGGATCGGGATACGGTGTGTATTGACACAGTAGGGAAAGGTAATAGCATATGTCTCCAGACAGTTAAATATCCATGAGAAGAATTACCCAACCCATGATCTATACTTGGTAGCAGTGGTATTCGCCTTGAAGACATAGAGACATTATTTATATGAGGTCCACGTGGATGTATTTACGGATCACAAGAGTCTACAATATATGTTCACAAAGAAGGATCTTAATCTACGGCAAAGAAGGTGGTTAGAGCTACTCAAGGAGTATGATATAAGTGTTCTTTACCATCTGGGTAAGGCTAATGTAGTGGCGGACGCACTTAGTAGGCTCTCTATGTAGAGTGTGACCCACGTGGAGCAAGGAAAGAAAGAGCTGGCAAGAGATGTCCATCGACTTGCAAGGTTGGGAGTGAGGTTGGTTGAGTCAACTGATAGTGGTGTTGTTGTTCAGAATGGATCAGAATCATCCTTGGTGGTTGATGTGGAATCTAGGCAAGATGAGGACCCAATTTTGATGAAATTGAAGGAAGTTGTACGGAGTCAAAAGGTGGAGGTTTTCTCCCAAGGGGAGATGGTGTGGTTCGGTACCAGGGTCGCCTGTGTGTTCTAGACGTTGAGGGTTTGAAGAACTGGATATTTCATGAGGCACATGGTACCAGATTTTCTATCCATTGAGGATTCACAAAGATGTATCACGATTTGCGAGAAATATATTGGTGGGATGACATGAAGAAGGATATTGCAGAGTTCGTAGCCAGGTGTCCAAATTGCCAACAAGTAAAGGTTGAACATCAAAGGCCGAGAGGAGTACTTTAGGATATTAGCATTCCTACTTTGATGTCGGAAGAGATCAACATGGATTTCATAAAAGGATTACCTCGTACTCGCTGACACTACGATTCTATTTGGGTGGTGGTAGACAGGTTGACCAAGGTTTCACACTTTCTACCGGTCAAAACCATAGATTTAAGAGATGATTACACCAAACTGTATATATGGGAGTTGGTGTGATTACATGGACTACCCTTGCCTATTATTTTAGATCGAGGTACTCAGTTTACCTCTCAATTTTAGCAGTCTTTTCAGAAGGGGCTTGGGACTCAGATTAAGCTCAATACAGTCTTTCATCTGTAAACAGATGGCCAGGCAGAACGATCAATCCAGACACTTGAGGACATGTTGAGAGCATGTGTGCTGGACTTCAAGGGTAGTTGGAACGATTATTTGCCTTTGATCGAGATTGCTTATAACTACAATTATCACTCTAGCATCCAGATGGCACCGCTCGAGGCTCTCTATGGGCGGAGATGTAGATCGCCCATCGGATGGTTTGAGGTTGGTGAGGCAGCTATGATAGGGCCAGATTCGGTTCATGAGGCTATGGTGAAGGTTCATTTGATAAGGGACAGGCTGAAAATCGCTCAGAGTCGTCAAAATTCATATGCTGATATGATGAGGAGAGAGTTGGAGTTCGAGGTGGACGATTGGGTATTTCTGAAGGTGTCTCCCATGAAGGGAGTCATGCGGTTCGGAAAGAAAGGAAAACTCAGTCCTCGTTACATTGGTCCCTACCGGATAATGAGAAGAGTTGGTAAGGTAGCGTTTGAGTTGGACTTGCCCTCAGAGTTAGCTTCCATGCATCCTTTGTTTCATGTATCATTTTTGAAGAAATGTTTTGGAGATGCAGCTCTAGTAGTCCCGATGGACAGCGTCGGTGTAAAAGATAGCCTCAGCTATGAAGAAGTTCCTATGGAAATATTGGACCATCAAGTTCGGAGGCTAAGGAACAAAGAAGTAGCTTTAGTAAAGGTGTTATGGAGAAATCAACATGTGTAAGGAGCTACGTGGGAAGCCGAAGTGGATATGATGGCCAGATACCCTCACATGTTCCCTACCGGCTCATCTTCAGTTTGAGGTATCAGTTTTTTCCCTAATTCTCTAATCAATTTCCATGTTCAGTTCAAGTGTGCAAGTTTGTTTTATGTTATGATAGATGTATGTGATGTCTTAATTCGGTTTAGCTATGTAGTTCTTTTCAGAGGTAGTCATTCCATGAGTTTTCGGTTTAAATTACCAATATTTTGCATATGATGATTGCATGTTTTTGAGTTTTCTGTGTGTTACTAACAGTCGAGGATGAATGTTCCCAAGGGTGAGATATTGTAATACCCCGGGAACCCAAGGATCAGACTCGGGAATCAAAATAGGGAAAAATATAAAACTAGTGTTGCAGGCACAGAACGAGTCATTGGATGACTCGTGAGGATATCCCACGAGTCATCAGGTGACTCACGGGGAGGCCAGGAAAGATTTGGAAAGTTTGGAGGAAAAGGGGTCCCGACGGGCATAGGAACAACTCGTGGTCAGAAACCACGAGTCGTTAGGTCAGCCGTGGGGTAAGGGAGAAGGAAAATAGAAGAAGGCAAGACAGTGTACCTAACGGAAGCTGACCACGAATCATTGGGTGAGGTAATGATTCGTGCTGTAAGTCGTGGGGTGATTTATGTGTAAAGAGAAGTAATTGAGGCAGTGTACTTGACGGGCCAGGCAACGAGTCATTGCCAAGAACCACGATTCGTCAGGTCGTCCGATAGGACCACCTGGTAGTATTTTCCTGCGAATTTAGTAAGAGTCTTTTCATAATTCCTAAGTTTCTAAGACCTATACAACGTCGTTTAAGGCTCATTTTAGAGGGTTTTAAGAGGGGAAAACCTATTCTAAGTTATTTCATCCCATGCATGCAAGCTTGAGAGGTTGGAGAGGCGATTTAGAGAAAGTCTTCATGGTTTCCATTGGAATCTCATCTTGGGCAATCAGAGAAGTGATAGAACCCATCTCTTCCAGGTATGTAGGGTTATGAGTGGGTCTTTCCTTCAATACCCATGCCCAATTTCTATTGAATTATGAAAATATCCTATGATCAAGTATGGGGTTTTACCCGAATGCATGAGTATTCAATTTCGTTACATGGGTATGATTTGATTATGATTTGATTATGATTTTATCATTGAATTGTGAAGCATGGACTGATTTTACAATTATTTCAATTAAAATCATGTTTCTAGATTTTATGAATGTTGAAGCCCATTGATTATTTGAGCATGGAAAGTAAGATATACGAAGTAAATGTAATAATGATGAGAGATTATGATTAAAAGCATGAGTTGAAGCTACCCATGTCTATAATTATGTTTTCAATGAGAATTGAGTATTTCTAAGAATGATAAAGCATTGGGCAATGCCCACATATTGATTTTAATGGGTGATTTTCCCAAAATAAGCTTACCACATGGTTGGAAGTGAAGTCTCCCAAATTTCATATTTTAGCTTGTGGTATGTTTTGAAAAAAAGCTTCTCATATGCATGAATTCAATTGAGATGTGTGTGTTATTAAGCTTCGTTTGCATATGATGTCGAGTCTATGCATGATTTCATTATTGAGCTTTGTCAATAGACAATATTGAGCTTCGTTTCATATTATATTGAGTTTGTGCATTAATTCACGTTGAGCTTCATCAATAGACGATGTTGAGCTTCGTTATATATGATTTAGAGCATTGCATATTTTTGGGAGAAGAGTCTAGCACCGAGCGGGCTAAGGGTCGATCATTCTATGCCCCAGAACTACACGCCAACGTAGATTGATACTATTATATGACTTGGGACCTCCCTAGTGAGCGTCCCCTTGCCCGAATGAGCCTTCAGCTTGATATCGATATCATGGTAGCATCCTTAGCCCTGGAAAGGTTCTAGATGGCTCTGCCAACTTGAGTGTGATAGTTAGGACCACTTAAGCTCTATTGTGGCATGTCGGATAAGTGACGAGTCTCCCATTGTCTTATATGATTCTGAACTTGCATCTTCATTACTCATGATTATTATATACTCATGCATGTTCCAAAAGAAAGGTTTGACTCTATGTTCAGCTTTTCCATAAATGTTATATTCCAACTTTGAGTCATTCGAGGCAGTTAATGTTATAAAGGTATGTATTTTCATGTTATGAAAAGATCTTGATTTTAGAAATGATGCATGCAAACCCTACCCTCACCTTACTTATACTTTGTTTAACTAAAGCATTGTGTATAAATGATTTTCATTTACTTAGCGGTTTTACGTACCTTGCATACTAGGTACATTCTACGTACTGACCGCATACTTTCTATGTTGTATCATTTCATGATACAAGACCTAGTTCTCAGCTTCAGCCCCGCTCTTAAGCAGCTTATCGGAGTTAGAAACTGCTGGTGGTGAGTCCTCATCCTTCGATGTCTAGAGTTTCAGTTTCCCTTATGTATTTCCAATTTCAGTATTGTTGAGTTAGTTTGGGTCTTGTCCCATCAACTCGTCCAGATTAGAGGCTTTTTAGACTTATGTATGCAATCAACTTCAAATGTTTAATCTGATGTTATATTTAAGTTAGAATTACGTTGAGCTTATATTTTTTTTCTTTCAGTTTATTAAGAGAGTTAGATGTATGCTTATGCCATGGGTCGACTTGGGGTCTTTTGGGGTCTTTTGGGGTCCCTTGTCCCGTGCTTACGATTCTGGGCCTCCGTTCGGGTCGTGACGAGCATGGAGTATGCGGTCAGTACATGGAATGTACCGAGTATGCAAGGTAAGTAAAACCGCTTAAGTAATTGAAATCATTTAAGACAATGCATACTAAAAAACATAAAAATTAAGAATCTAAGAGTAGGGTTGGCATGCATTCTTTCTGAAATTATGATCTCATCATAACATAACATATCATCATGACATATCATAACATAATCAATTGACTCAAAGATGAAATTTGATATTTATAAGTAAAGTTGAACATTGAGTCAAACCTGCTTTAGAACATGCTTACATATGTTACTCTCATGAGTAATCAACATGCATAACTGAAATTATAAGGAACAATGGGAGACTCGTCTTTTAACCAACATACCAAGATAGAGCTTAAGTGGTCCCAACTATCTCACTCAAGTGGATAGAGCCGTCCAAAGACTTGCTAGGGCTAGGGATGATACCATGATATCGATATCAAGCTGAAGGCCTATTCGGGCAACGGAAGCTCACAAGGGAGGTCCCAAAGTCATAATGTATAAACCTACGTTGGCACGTAGTTCTGAGGCATAGGGTGATCGACCCTTAGCCTGCTCGGTGCTAGACACTACTCCCTAAAACATGCATATGCTCTACATCATTATTCAACGAATCTCAACATCATTTATTGACGAAGCTCATAAATCAATTACATCTCAAAGCGAAAATCATGCATAAGAGAAGCTTTAACTCAAACCATACCACAAGCTGAAAGATAAGTGGGAGTCTTCACTCCAAAACCATGTGGTAAGCTATGCATATGAAAAAATTTAACTCAAACATACCACAAGCTGAAAATATAAGTGGGAGTCTTCGCTCTAAAACCATGTGGTAAGCTTAATTCAGGAAATCATCAATCATACTTTGAACATGAGGGCATTGCCCAAAGCTTTGTCATTCTTTAAAATACTCAATTCATATCGAAAACATGATTTTAAACATGGGTAGCTTGAAAACATACTTTTCATCATAATATCTTGTCATAATCATACATTCATAAACTTCTCATCAATGGGTTTTTTCATTCATAAAGATAGAAAAATGATTTTTAATTAAAACATTATAAAACATTCCCATGCTTCATAATTCAATTGTAGAAAGGTATTTAAATCATACTCATATAAATAAATTAGGAAATTCATGCATTGGGTTAAATCCCTATAGATTAGTTATGGATCATTCATTATTTAGAGAGGGATTGGGCATGGGTGTGAAAGGAATCACCCATTCATAATCCTACATACCTGTGGGTAGCTGATTCTTACACTACTTTAGATGCCCAATAGGAAATTGAAGAGAAATTGAAGAACACTAGCTTGATCACCCTCTCTAACCTTTCTAACTTGCATGCATGGATGAATAAGGCCTAAAATGAACTTAACCTCTTTAAAAGCCACTATTCATAACTCGAAACAACGTAGTTTAGGCCCTACAAAGATAGGAATTACAGAAAATCCCTTACTAAATTCGCAGAAAATAACTGCCAGGTGGTCCCAATGAGGAACCTAAAGACTCGTTACTCTATGCCACGACTCATGGCATGATCCATGAGGTACACTACTCATCTGATCGTCTGCACTTGTCACGGGAAACCTCACAACTCGTGGTCACCACCCATTATGTACACTGCCTCCATGCCAATTATTTTCTCACTTGCTGACCACGACCCTCCCCACAAATCGTGGGGACTGACCACGACTTGTGGGGTCCTTCTGTCGAGTACACTGCCCTTCTTCCTTCTCTTTTCCTTCTCACCCACCACACGATTGACCTAATGGCTCATGGGGCTTGACCACGGGTCGTGGTCATACCCGTGGGGTCTCATTTCTCAAGTTTCACATTGTTACACCCTTTAAATTTTTAACGTTTAATCGGCCTATTCGTATGTTGGTTAAGTGTTTTAGAGTGCCATACGTACGAGGAAAGGGCCCGGGGAAAGGCCGAACGAGTTTCAAGTTGGGATTTCGCGAGAGGAGGCCGAACCAAGCTATCAAGAGGGGCAAAGTGGCATGGAGAAGAATCAGCGCATTAGCCAACGTGGCACGGAGAAGAATCAGTGCGTTGAGCAACGTGCCACGTTGCCTTGTCTGTTGCCTCAAGTATATAAGGGTCTCATACTTAGAAGTTAAGTTATAATTTATAAACCACGACCAACAGAGGATAGGGACGAAGGAAAACATGTTATTTTCATCCAATTACGCTGCTAAACGCCATCCAAATCCAAATTAACTTCGGGTATCGAAGTATAAGGCTGTAGGGAGCATTTCTACGGAGTTAGTTTTGTGACATTCTCCCGGAAAATTGTCATCCCACCAAGCCAAAGTTGTTGGAATTGCTCCAAACTAGTGTCAATACGATCTCAGGCTTAAATTAAGCATTTCTCCTTTCTAGACTTTCGAGAAATAACGAGGTTTCGACTGTGTTCCGTAAAGTTGGAATATAGTTAATATTTATATATAAAGTTTTCCTTTTTGCCGAATTTAGTGTTAAAATTAGTCCTATCTTTCCAGTAACACGATTTCAGTTGGGAAGAGGTATTGAATACTAATTGGAACCTGTCAGTTAATCAGAAATCAGCAATTGAGGTATGTTAAGGAATTTTCTTTCGGCAAGTTAGTTTCTTCAGTATAGTAATCCAATATGAATCCCAGTAAAGTATGTCAAGAGTATGTTATTATGTTTAGTTGTCGTTGTCAGTTGAGACTTGTAAATTGTATTATTTTGGGATGGATTATACCTGTATAGCTTCCATGACCGCCCCAGGGTTAATAGTTGTGTCGACTCGCCCGCCAGGGGCGAGGATACGTCGCTCTATAGAGCGGTATGCCGTCCACAAGGGACGAAGATGGGGATCCAGATCCTCATATTTGTCGTGGTTGGCCTTATACACACCCTCGCCGAGCACTTACGCTCGGGGTGTAGATATCAGGAGTCCTCCGAACTCAGGCACAACTATACTTAGGGGCTGAGCGGGCCCAGTTGCAAACCCAGGGGATCGGCAGGATGCTTATAGCTGCTAGTTTACTCATATTGACCTGGATAGGGGTATATAGATTGAGATGTGCTGGCCAGGACTTGTGGGGGCCTAAGCGAGTTATTCTATGTTGATTGTACCTTCCGGCTTATGGGGGCCAGGTAAGGTTTATGTTGCTTTAGTTACTAATGTTTAGATAGTAGGACGCCTCTTTTGTCAGTTATGACCCCTACCCTCCTTATCACAGTTATGTTTAGTCCTTATTTCACTAACTCAGTCATCTTCAGTCCATTTTCTTTACTTCATTCACTGTTAGTTCTATTTCTCACTTTCAGTTATTTAAAGTTACTACTTTACATACTCAGTACCTATGGTACTGACGCCCTCATTTGGGGCACTACGTTACTTGCCTGCAAATACGCATAGACGAAGAGCAGATCCCTCGTAGTTTCAGTCAGCCGCACAGAGCCATCAGCTCCTTTCTTCCGGAGCTTGTGTGATAGAGGTTTACTTCTTTTTGGTTTTACAGTATGGGTAGGCCGGGGCCCTGTCCCAACCATATTATTACTCCTAGAGTCTTACATATTGTATTATTTACTTGTGGTTAGTTGATATCGGTCGTGCGGGGCCTTGTGTAGTTGTTGATTGATGGCCTTGTCGGTCATAGCTCAGTTTAGTATCTGATTTCACCCTATAGTTATAACTAGATATCATGGAGGCCTTGTTGGCCCGCATAGGACTCCATATGCTTGCTTTTCTCTGGTTAGCTGTTTATTTTCACAGGTGGCTATAGGCCTTGTTGGCCGGGGGTTGTATTTACAGCCGCTATATAGCCCGTTATTTTCTTGATTCCATAGTTAGAGCCAGCCCTGCACCAAAGGTGGTTAGGCTCAGTCAGCTCAGTAGCTCAGGTCCTAGTAGGGCACAAGGTTCCTATCATGCCTCCCAAGGTGGGGCGTGAAAAACTTGGTATCAAAGCAGGTCGTATCTCAGGGAGTCTGTAATTCGTGCTAAGTAGAGTCTTATCTATGGATATGTTGTGCACCACATACTATAGGCAGGAGGCTGCAAGGAATGATAGGATGGTTACTCATTCTTCTTATTCAGTCGTGCTATAGAGCGGTATAGTATAGGATTAAGTCCCTAAGCTCATTAAATTCTTTTGTTTACAGAGGAATGTCGGATCAGCGACACCCTACGACAGGCAGGAGGTTAGATGTAGCAGCAGGAGAGGGCACCAGCAGGGTGCCTCAGTCTCGGTTAGAATCGACCCTACCTGAGGACGATACAGAGGTATCATCTCGACCTCCCCAGACGTATCCACCACGTCAGGAGCCGCTTGGGACGGCCGGTGTGACGACACCGCCTCCGGTAATTTCTATACCCGTACCATTCGACCAGGAGGTCAAGAGCGCGGTGGTTATGCTAGCACAGATGATGGCTGCTCAGCGCCAGTCAGTGCCACCTACAGTTGCAGAATCATTAGGAGGGCCTGGTAGTTCGAGGGTCTGAGAGTTCCTAGAACTAAGTCCCCCGCAATTCACAAGGACAAATCGGACTGAGGACCCCCAAGACTTTTTAGACCAGATGTAGAGGATTTTCAGGGTGATGAATGCTACACCCACAGAGTCAGTTGAGTTGGTGGTATTCCGGCTATGGGACATCGCTGTACTATGGTATTAGAGTTGGGAGAGGCCCCGAGGGAGAGATGTTGTCACGCCCCGCCTTGGGAGGCATGACTGGCACCTGGTGCCCTACTAGGACCTGGACTGCTGGACTACTGAGCCTAAGAACTTCTGGTGCCAGGCTGG
>JACEIK010000158.1:451405-485698 GCA_018107945.1 Datura stramonium | reverse complement strand
AGAAAGAGTAACCATCCTATCATGCCTTGCAGCCTCCTGCCTATGGTATGTGGTGCACAACACATCCATAGACAAGACTCTACTTAGCATGACTTGCAGACTCCCTGGAATACGACCTGCTCTGATACCAATTTTGTCACGCCCCGCCTTGGGAGGCATGACTAGCACCTGTTGCCCTACTAGGACCTGGACTGCTGGACTACTGAGCCTAAGCACTTCTGATGCCAGGCTGGCTCTAATTCTGGATTTGTGAAAAAAACGGGCTATATAACGGTTGTAAATACAGCCTCTGGCTGACAAGGACTATAGCCACCTGTAGGAATATAACAGCTACCCAGAACAACTAAACATAAGGGAACCTATGCGGGCTGACAAGGCCACCATGATGACTAGTTATCACTGAAAAGTAGAATCAAGTGCTAAACTGATTTGTGACCGACAAGGTCACCAACTGATAACTGAACAGGGCCCCACACGGCCATCACATGCAAACTAAAATATACACACGGCCCCACACGACCGGTACAACTAACCACAGGGAATATAAAATCTGCAAGCCTCTAAGAATACCCATATTCTCCAAACAAAAAGGGAAGTAAGCCTTTAGCTGTCAAGCTCCGGATGACAGGAGCTGAAGACTCTGTATGCTGGCTAGAACTACGAGGGTTTTGCTCCCCGTCTATGAGTACCTGCAGGCAAGTAATGCAGCGCCCCAAAATGGGCGTCAGTACCACTGGTACTGAGTATGCAAGAAATAACTGAAAATAACTGAAAGCAAACAATAATACTGATAGATACTGAAGTAATAGGAGATGGGTTGAGACTGACTGGAAAGAGCGTAACTTTACTGAAGAGAGTAAGAGTCATACTTGATAAAATGGTGGTCTACTTTCTATCTATTAATAACTAACACAACATAGCATACAAGAACCTTACCAGCCCCTATAAGCCGTAAAGTACCAACCAACACACAATCTATATACCCCTACCCAGATCATACCATCCACCTAGTAACTATGAGCATCCGGCCGGCCCCCTGGGTATGCAACTTGGGCTCACTGGGCCCCTGACTATAGTTGTATCTGAGTCCGGAGGACTCCTGAAATCTGAAATCTAAAATCTGAAATCTGAAATTTGCACCCCGGGCACAAGCGCTCGACAGGGGGTGTGGCATAGTGCTGATCAGCCTGCTATGGGGAATCTGCATCTCATCTTCGTCCGCTGGTGGACGTCATGCCACTCCGTAGAGTAACGTATCCTCACCCTCTAGCGGGTGAGTCGACATAACTATTAACCCTGGGGCGGTCAAGAAAGCTCTAAGGGTGCCCAACACAGAACAATCATGTCTCCACAGATAGCAATAACCGCATGTAATATATATATATACTGAATCTAATAATAATATTTATATTCTGGTATTCTATTCTGAATCTCATACTGAAATATACTGATTCTGATACTGAAATATGCTAAATCTGATACTGAAATATACTGAATCTGATACTGAGATATACTGAGTGTGAAATAATATTTCTGGAATATTCTGTTGGGAATTATACTGTTTTACTGAGTTTCATGTTGAACATTGTATAATAATTCTAAGATGCTTACTTAACTCATACTGAATATAATATACAGCTTCTGAAACATTCTACTGAAATTTGTACTATTTTGCTATACTGGAACTACTAGCTTGCTAAAAGAAACTGGCTTTACATACCTCAACTGCTGACTTTCTAATTAACTGGCGTAGCTCGGCTAGTATTCAGCTATTTCTCCTAACTGTATTCATATTCATAAAAGAATAGAGTTAATTCTACTATTATTTTTGAAAGAAACCACACTTATGGATATATCTACTGCCTATTCTTCCACTTATCAGAGAACGACTGAAAACTCGTAATTTCTCGGAAGTCTAGAAGGAAGAAATACTCACTTTAATGCTGGGAGTATATTAACACTAGTTTGGAGAAATTCCACTTACCTTGGCTCGGTGAGACGACGATTCGTCGGTCGAATTTCACGAAACTAACTCCGTAGGAATGCTCCCTGCATCTTTATACTTCGCTACCCAAAGTTAATTTGAGTTTGGACTACGTTTGACGGCGTAAACGGAAGGAAATTTAATCAAACCCTTCGTTCCCCTCTATTTCTATTCGTTTACTGGAAATTATATGAAGGGAAAATGATTTAAAACAAAGTGGGAGCCTTATATACTTGGGGCCTTTAAGTCGCATTTGTCTAATGCGATTTATAAGTCGCATTTGTCTAATGCGATTTATAAGTCGCATTTGCCTTGCGACGCTCCGACTTGGTGCTTGTCTGGTCTCTCCCCGGGCCCTTTTCTCACACGTATGGAATTCTAAAACTCTTAACCAACATGCGAATAGGCCAACTAAATGTCAAGAACTTACGGGGTGTAAAAGATGTTTCCCCTCCGACCTGGCCCAACTTCTTAGAGGCTTTCTTGGATCATTACCTACTGCAGGAAATTCGACAGGCCCGGGTTGATCAGTTCCTACACTTGGAGCAGGCGTCTGAGTGTTAGGGAATATGCTATGCGGTTTGACTCCTTGGCTCGATATGGGCTAGCCTTTTTGGACACAATGCCAGCCATGGTACACCGCTTTATTATGGGGCTGAACCCAGAATTTGTTGAGACCTGCATCACAGCCACACTGTGAGAGGATCTGGATATCGCCCATGTACAGGCTTTTGCTTAGAATATTAAGGGTATCAGATAGCAACAACAGGAGATTAGGAGGACAAGTCAGGAGCAGCGCCGTAGGGACAGACCGGATGAATTACAGGAGGAGTCCCGAGGAGGACCTAGGCCACGATTATCAGATAGGCCGCCTAGACCCCCGCCTCCACCACAGCGGCAGAGGAGCAGGTCTAGTTGCCGAGGGCAGTCAGAGCCCGGCGGAGGTTCGCAAGCAGTAGGTTCATAGCAGCAAAGGAGGGTGGAGCAGAGTGGGTTTACAGTACCACTTTGCCCTATTCGCAGTCGACACCACTCTAGAGCATGCAGGTATGGCTCCACAGCATGCTACATTTGTGGACAGGAGGGTCATCACATGAGGAATTATCCAGCTAGGGGTCAGGGTGACCGGGATCGACAAGATAGGTCCTTGGCAGGATCACGAGCTCCAGCATCCCCGGTAGGGCGTAGGCCCTCAATTTCAGTTGGAAAAGGCCGAGGCAGATCAGGGGCCTCCAGTTCAGGTGTCGGCCTAGACCGTACTTATGCATTACCGGGGCAACAGGAGCCAGAATCGTCACTAGATGTTGTGATAGGTATGTTGAACATTTTCTCGCATCCTGCTTATGTGTTGATAGATCCGGGATCCACCTTGTCCTATGTTACACCGCTAGTGGCTCGAAAGTTTAGTATTATGCCGGAGTTGCTTCGGCAACCTTTCTCAGTGTTTACACCAGTTGGTGACTCTATTATAGCCAGAAGGGTCTATCGGGGGTGTACAGTAGAGATTGTCAGTTGTCAGACCGAAGCAGACTTGATATAACTAGAAATGGTTGATTTTGATGCCATTATGGGTATGGATTGGCTAGCTCCATGCTATGCCAATGTCGAATGTTGGACCAAGATTGTCCAATTCCACTTGGAGTTGCTTCGGCAACCTTTCTCAGTGTTTGGCACCAGTTGGTGACTCTATTATAGCCAGAAGGGTCTATCGGGGTGTACAGTAGAGATTGCCGCCTGTCGCATCGAAGCAGACTTGATATAACTAGAAATGGTTGATTTTGATGCTATTATGGGTATGGATTGGCTAGCTCCATGCTATGCCAATGTCGAATGTTGGACCAAGATTGTCCAATTCCACTTTCCAGGGGAGGCAAGTACGGGGAGTGGAAAGGTAGTACAGCCACGCCAAAAGGTAGGTTTATTTCCTATCTTCGGGCGAAAATTGATATAAAAGGGTGAATATCATATTTTCAGAGTTCAGGGATGTTCGGGAAGAGCCTGACCCTTCAGTCTAGTCTCCAGTGGTTAATGAATTTCTCGACATATTTCCATATGAGCTTCCTGGTATTCTGAAGGAAACTGATTTTGTAATCGATCTATTACCAAGCACTCAGCCTATATCTATTCCCCCATATCGGATGGCTCCAACTTAACTCAGAGAACTAAAGGAATAATTGAAGGATTTTCTAGACAAGGGCTTTATCAGGACGAGTACCTCACCATAGGGTGCTTGAAGTTTTATTCGTGAGGAAGAAGGACTGCTCCCTCCGTATGTGTATAGATTATCGGCACCGAATAAAGCTACTATCAAGAATAAATACCAATTCCCAAAAATAGACGACCTATTTGATCAGCTACAAGGAACGAGGCATTTTCAAAGATTGACTTAAGGTCCGGATATCATCAGGTCTGCCTTCAGAAAGAGATATTCCAAAGACTTCTTCAAGATCAGATATGGCCACTTTTAATTTCTAGCCATGTCCTCTGGGACGCATAAAATGCCCCCAAACAAATGTTTCTTATGGATCCTGATGAACAATATTTAATCATACCTGGAATTATTCGTGATAGTATTTATCGATGATATTCTGGTGTACGCCTGCTCAGAGGCAGATCACCCCAGGATCATCTACGGACAGTGCTCCAGGATTCTCAGAGACCGCCAGCTATATACGAAATTTTCTAAATATGAATTTTGGTTGAACGGTAGCCTTCTTCGCCATTGTGTCAGATGCTAGTATACAGGTAGATAGGCAGAAGATAGAAGCAGTGAAAACATGGCCTAGACCTACCACCTGATCGAGGTACGAAGTTTCCCGTGGTTAGCCAGGTATTACAGAAGGTCCGTGGAAGCGGATTTCCACTTTAGCAAGACCTTTAACCAAACTCGATTTAAGGCTGCAAAATTCATTGACGGAAGTATAGCATAGCTTTCAGGAACTGAAAGGCAGATTGACATCGGCATTGGTACTAGCGCTACAGAAGCACAGAGGGTTATGCATTCTATTGTTACACTTCGTGTTGGGAAGGATGTGTTTTGATGAAGCATGGTAAGGTGATTGCCTATGCTCCTAGGCAGCTGAGGAAGCATGAGAAAAACTACCCTACCCATGACCTGGAATTAGCTGCGGTAGTACTTGCCTTGTGTAAGATGGAGAAATTACCTGTATGGCGTCCACGTAGATATTTTCAATAATCACAAAAGCCTCAGATAGCTTTCACCCCAGAAGATTTGAATTTGTGGCGCTGCTGCCGGTTGGAGATGTCTGAGGATTATAATGTGAATATTTATATCACCCAGGAAGGGCCAATGTTGTAGCAGATGCCCTCAGCTGCAAATCCATGGGAAGCGTGGTAGATATTTACAACTCGAGCATCAGGAATTGGCCCGAGAATTGCATCACCATTCAGTTAAGCCATTCGTATAGTAGAATCAGGAGACAATGGAGCGGTAATCCAAAATACCACAGTATCATCATTGGGTGTTGAAGTGAAGGAACGGCAATATGAAGATCCTAGCTTGGTTCAGCTCAGAAATAGGTCCATGAGGGGAAGTGACAGATTTCCGTGTAATCGAGGATGGAGTTTTGAGATATAGGGATCGCCTCTCGTGTTCCGTATGGCAAGGCTTCACTAACAAATTATGGGCGAGGTACACTATGCTCGTTACTCTCTCCATCCAAGTTCGACAAAGATATACCATGACGTCAAAGAGAATTACTGGTGGCCGGGAATGAAAAAGGGGATAACAGAATTCATAGCTCAATGTCCCAATTGCCAACAGGTGAAAGCTAAACATCAGAAACCATGGATCGATACAGGATATAGTCATGCCTTTATGGAAATGGGAGGCAATTAATATGGGTTTTGTAGTAGGGGTTACCTGTACCAGGCGTAAATAGATTTGATTTGGTAATTGTTGACAGGTTGATTAAATCAGTTCACTTTCTGCCAGTAAGTAATACCTTTCAGCCGAAGATTATGCTGATCTATATATTAGAGAAATAGTCCGATTGCATGGTGTTCCACTGTCAATTATCTCTCTCGACAAAGGGCGTAGCCATGCCTAAGTTTTGGCAATCTTTTTAGAGGGGCCCTGGGACGAGGTTGGACCTGAGCACAGCTTTCCATCCTCAGACAGACGGGCAGGAACGTACCATCCAGACCCGAGGATATGTTATGGGCGTGTGTGCTAGATTTGGAGGCAAATGATGAACATCTACCGTTTATTGAATTTGCCTATAATAAATGCTATCATTCTAAGCAATTCGTATGGTGCCTTATGAAGCGTTATATGGGCGGAAGTGTAGGCCTCCAGATTGTTGGTTTGAGGTAGGAAAATCAGCATTGATTGGGCCAGATATTATTCACGTCAGGAAGAGAAAGTAAAGCTTATCAGGAACGCCTGGCGACAGCTCGCAGCCACCAGAAATCTTATGTTGATGTGCAGCCAAGAAGCCTAGAATTTAATGTGGGTGACTGGGTATTCCCTCAAGGTTTCACCGATGAACAGTGTGATGAGATTTGATAAGAAAGGCAAGCTTAGCCTGAGGTCTATTTGGCCTTATCAGATCTGCCAAAAGGATAGGCCAGGTGGCTTATGAATTGGATTTATCCCCAGAATTAGAATTCGTTCACCCAGTTTTTCACGTATCAATGCTGAGGAAGTGTATAGGAGATCCTCTAGATTTTCCTAGTCAAAGACGTCCAATCACTGAGAGTTAGCCTACAGTTGAAGCTCCAGTAGCCGTACTAGATCGGGAGATCCGCAGACTAAGAACTAAAGATGTTGCTTTTGTTAAAGTGTTATGGAAAAATAAGAACCGAGAGGAGATGACTGGAAGCAGAAGATGATATGAAACCAGATATCCTCACCTATTTCAAACTTAGTCAGATTGTGCAGCCAGAGGTATGTTGCTATTGTTGTTTCATAAGTTTCATTATATACATGTATATGTGGAGTAGTTGACTTCAGTCTATTAGAAATGAATGCCATAGTCTTGTGTGGAGTACCTGTATTGACTTTTCTGCGTTTCAGGGTTTTTGGATAGTCCATATTGCAGTAGAGACTCGCGAAAGTTTTCCAGAATAAGCATTTGCAAGGTTAAGGTTCTTATAATTAGAAGTTAAATATCTGAGGACGAATGTTCTAAGGGGGAGGATGTTACACCCGTAAGTTTTTTTACGTTTAATCGGCCTATTCGTATGTTGCTATGTTTTATAGTGTCATACGTACGAGGAAAGGGCCTCGGGAAAGGCCGAACGAGCGCCAAGTTGGGATTTCACGAAAGGAGTCGAACCAAGCTATCCATAGGGGCAAAGTGGCACGGAGAAGAATCAGCGTTAGCCAACGTGTACAGAGAAGAATCATGCTGAGCAACGGCCACGTTGCCTTGTCTGCTTCCTCGGGTATATAAGAGTCTCACTTAAAAGTTAAGTTTAATTTATAAACCCGACCAGCAGAGGATAGGGACGAAGGAAAACATATAATTTTCATCCAATGACACTGCTAAACGCCGTCCAAATCCAAATTAACTTCGGTTATCGAAGTATAAGGCTGCAGGGAGCATTTCTACAGAGTTAGTTTCTGAAATTCACCCGCAAATCCGTCGTCCCGCCGAGCCAAAGTTGTTGGAATTTCTAAACTAGTGTCAATATGGATCTCAGGGCTTTCTAAAGTAAGCATTTCTCCTTTCTAGACTTTTGAGAAATAACGAGGTTTCGACCGTGTTATGTAAAAGTTGAAATATAGTTACTATTTATATATAAAGTTTTCTTTTTTCCGAAATTAGTGTTAAAATTAGTCCTATCTTTCCAAGAATACGATTCTCAGTTGGGAAGAGGTATTGAATACTAATTGGAACCTATCAGTTAATCAGAAATCAGCAATCGAGGTATGTTAAGGAATTTTCTTTTGGCAAGTTAGTTTCTTCAAGTAGTAATCCAAAAGAGTGAATCCACTAAAGTATGTCAAGAGTATGTTATTATGTTTAGTTGTCGTTGTCAGTTGAGACTTGTAAATTGTATTGTTTTGGGTTGGATTATACATGTATAGCTTCCATGACTGCCCTAGGTTACTAGTTGTGTCGACTCGGCCCGCTAGGGCGAGGATACACGCTCTACGAAGCGGCATGCCGTCCGTAAGGGGACGGAAAGATGGGGATCCAGACCTCATATTTTTCGTGGTTGGCCTTTATACACACTCTACCGAGCACTTACGCCCGGGCTGTAGATATCATGAGTCCTCCGGACGCCTAGGGCACAGCTATAGTCAGGGGCCGAGCGGGGCTCAGTTGTAGACCCAAGGATCGGCAGGACGCTTATAGCTTCTAGTTGACTCATATTGACTCGGGATAAGGGCATAGATTGACATATGCTCGCAAGGACTTGTGGGGGCCTAAGCGAGTTATTCTGTGCTGATTGTACCTTCTGGCTTATGGGGGCCACGTAAGGTTTATGTTGCTTTAGTTATTGATTGTTAGACAAGAGGACGCCTCGTTTGTCGTGCATGACCCCTACGCTCCTATCAAAGTTATGTTTAGTCCTTATTTCACTCACCTCGCCATCTTCAAATCTTTTCTTACTTCGCCACTGCTAGTTCTATTTCTCACTTTCAGTTATTTAAAGTTACTTACATACTCAGTACCTGTGGTACTGACGCCCTTTGGGGCAATTGCATTACTTGCCTGCAGTACGGATAGACGAGGAGCAGATCCCCGTGGTTTCAGCTGCCCGCACGAGCCATCAACTCCTTTCTTCGGGAGCCTATGTGATAGAGGTTTACTTCTTATTTGGTTGTACCTTATGGGTAGGTCGGGGCCCTGTCCCGGCCCATCTTATACTCCCAGAGGCTAGCAAATTGTAGCTATTTACCTGTGGTTATTGACAATGGCCGTAAATTGTGTGCTGTTGATTAATGGCCTTGTCGGTGATTAGCTCGCCTTTGTATCTGATTTCACCCTACAGCTATAACTAGATATCAGCGGAGGCCTTGTCGGCCCGCTACAGAACTCCCTATGCTTGTCTCTGGTCTGCTGTTTATTTTCACAGGTGGCTATAGGCCTTATCGGTCGGGGTTGTACTTACAACGCTATATAGCCCGTTGTTTTCTTGATTCCATAGTTAGAGCCAGCAGTTCTTAGGCTTAGTCAGCTCAGTAGCTCAGGTCCTAGTAGGGCACCAGGTGTCTGTCATGCCTCCCAAGGTGAGGCGTAACACACATTAAATCCCTGGGCCTCCCCACGAATCACATCACAACCCGTGGGTTGATCTCAATGAGTCTCCTCACGATTCAAACCGAGTCTGATGCCAAATTTCAACTTTCGCTTCGTTTCAACTCCCGCATGATATATTGGGCTGAGGGCATAATAATATCTCTCCTTGGGAAATTCATACTCAAATGTTGGAAACATACAAAAAACGGGAGAAATGCAGTTATCATATTCACATATCGATCATTTAAACCGAAAACCGATGGCATGACTATCCCCGATTCAAACTACATAGCTAAATTGATTTCACAAACCATACACACATCCATATATATATATATATAAGAATTGGGCACATGAACTGAACATGAAAACTAGATAGAGTTTTAGGTCAAAACAGATACCTCAAGTCAAAACTAAGTCGGTAGAGAATAATTGTGGGTATCAGCCATCATATCCGCGGCTTCCCAATGAAGCCCTCAACATGCTGCTTTCTCCATAACACTTTAATCAAGCTACTTCTTGTTCCTTACCCTTTGAACCTGATGATCTAGTATTTCAATCGGAACCTTCTTATGACTGAGGTTGTCTTTCACACCAACACTGTCCACTGGGATAACTAAAGTTGGATCACCCAAACACTTCTTCAAGAGCGACACATGGAATACAAGATGCACATAAGATAATTCTGAGGGAAACTTCAACTTATAAGCCACCTTGCAAACACGTCTTAGTATTCGGTACGGGCCGATATAGCGAGGACTAAGTTTCCTTCTTTCCGAACTCATCACTCCCTTTCATGGGATATACCCTCGCAATACCCAAATATCGACTTCAAATTCAAATTCTCTTTTCTCACGTCAACATAAGACTTTGGCGACTCTGGGGTAGTTTTCAACCGATCCCTTATCAATTGAACCTTCTTCATAGCCTTGTGAACAAAATCTGGTCCTATCATCAGCTTAAGTTACCTCAAACCATCCAATGGACGGCCTACACCTCCCCCCAGAGAGCCTTGAACGGTGCCATCTCGGTATTGATAATTGCTATTGTATGCAAACTCACAAGTGGCAGCTCATCCCAGCTATCTCTGAAGTCAATCACACATGCTCTCAACATTTCCTCGATGATCTGGATTGTCTGCCCGCTGACCATCCATTTGCGGGTGAAATATTGTGTTGAGCTTAACATGTGTACCTAATCCTTTTTTAAATGACTTCCGAAACTTAGAGGTATATTGAGTACCTCTATCTGGATGATAGGATAAGGGCACTCCATGCAATTGGACTAGCTCCCGGATATATAATTTGGCATAATCCTCTGTCGAATCCGTGGTTTTGACCGGTAGGAAATAGCGTACTCTTGGTCAACCTATCCACCACAAACTCCAAAATGGAGTCATGTTGTCAAGCAGTGTGAGGCAAACCTCTGATAAAGTCCATGCTAATTTCTTCCCACTTCCAAGTAGGAATGTTGATATCTTGAAATACGCCTCCGGGCCTTTGATGCTCAACCTTACTTGCTGACAAACGCTCGAACACTTAGCTACGAATTCTCGTGATATCCTTCTTTCATGTCATTCCACCAATATATCTCCCAAGTTTGCTTGCACATCTTGGTGGCACCTGGATGGATAGAATACTTGGATCCATGAGCCTGTGCAACATCCAACTCCTCAAATCATCAACATCTGAAACACATAGGTGACCACCCTGATACTGAGGCACACCATCTCCCCCCTTTGAGAAGACTTCCACCTTCTGATTCTGAATGACTTTTAACTTTACCAAATTGGGTCCTCATCTTGTCTAGATATTACATCAGTCACCAATGACAATTCGATCTGTTCTGAACAACACCGCCATCGGGGTCGGGTCAACCAACCTAACCCCCATCCTTGGTGAGTTGATGCACATCCTTCACCAGCTCCTTCCTTCCCCTTCATCCACATGAGACACACTCTCCATAGAGAGTCTACTAAGTGCATCCTCTACCATATTAGCCTTACCCTGATGGTAAAAGATACCATATCATAGTCCTTTAAGTAGCTCCAACCACCTCCTTTGCCGAAGATTGATATCCTTCCTCGTGTAAACACATATTGCAAGCTCTTATGGTCCGTAAACACAACCACATGAACCCCGTACAGATAATGTTGCCATATATATTCAAGGCGAATACTCACCGCGGCCAATTCAAGATCATGGGTCGGGTAATTTCTTCTCATGAACTTTCAATTGTCTAGAGGTGGCGCTATAACTTTCCTGTGCTGCATCAACACACACCCAAGCCTGATCCTGTCACAGCCCGAACAGAGGCCCAGATCGGCACACGGGATAGTGGGACCCCGAGAGACCCCAAGTCGAATAATTGAGCAACTCGTCTTAATTGACACCATCATAATAGAAACCTATAAGTAGATGTCCCAACTATCTCATTCAAGTGGAGAGAGCCATCCCAGTTTGCCAGGCAGGGGATCTAAATGGCATGGTATCACTAATAAGGACCCAATAGGGTTAACCATGAATATATACCTGCGGTGGCACGTAAGCCTTGAGACTCCTCAAAGATTGCCCGAATGTCAGGCCTATTCGTGCTAGACACTACTACCAAAACATGTGCACACGAGGGCTCATATAATTATCGTTAAATCATACGTGAAGTTCATGGCTAGTTAAATCATAACATACTTGATATTACTTGAAATATATGATCATCCACAAAATAAGGGCCCGTGAGTAGGCCAAAATCATAAACTCATAAATCACGAAGAACATACATGCTTGAGAAAATCACCATACTTGAAATTCATAAATTCACGAAGAGTACTTATAGGAAATTATATCATAAATCATAAACCATAAATTAGGGCTTAGGAGAATCAACATCATAGTAGAATCATAAAACTCTGACTTTTTATGAAAATCTCTGGTATAATTGGGCATAATTTACTCAAATATGAAATCATGAATTAATAATCAAAATAGGTATAAAATCTACCCATAGATCTTAAACTATGAAACATGAATGGCATTGACCCATAAATAAATCATAGAGGATTTCATAAAATAGGGATAAAACCCCATAGGATCATATACTTGAATTCATGAATCCTGAGGAGAAAATTTGGGCATGAGAGTAAAAGGAAAATTCCCATCCATGGCCATGCATACCTGCTAACCGATTCTCAAACTTGACTTTGGAAAGCCCAAGATATTTGGAGGAGAATTGGAGGATTCTAGCTTGATCTTTAATGGAACCCTCTAAACTTGCATGTATGAGAGTTCGAATGAATTAGAATAATTTAACCCTAATACACTTTTCAGGGTTTAAAATGACTTAGTTTAGGACTTAAGAGGTTAGCATATACGAAAATACCCTTAATAAAAATACTGGAAAATAGGCACTGCCCGCCGTCACGACTCACCACGAGTCGTTCCATGCTGACAAATTGTGGTCACCTCCTGTCATCACCACTGGTCGTAAGACTGCTTCCTGAAGATCACATCACGAATGCCTGCTGCGAGTCATTATATGTCATCACGGGTCATAACACCTTTCATTGTCACTTAGCCTCAACTCTTACCTTCTGGATTTTTCGCATTACAAACAATGACTTATGGTTATCTACCAGGGGTCGTAACACTCGTGACAACCCATCCATACACAGAACCCAAACCATGATCCTTATCACGACTCATTATTTCCCGAACTATCGTACTAACACGGTCCTTTCCAAACCCATGACATTCGTTGTGCCTCACCAAGACTCCTGACTATAAGTCGTACCCATGCCCCATGACGTGGCGTAACTCATGATTTGGGCATCCAACTTCAGCATTTCACTACAACTCCTCCTAAGGTCTGTTACTTTATCACGACTCGTACAACGAGTTATTCTAAGGCAAAAATAAATATTTTTCTGATGAACTCATTTCAAATTCCCTTATCAAATCTTAAGAACTTTGGGGTATTGCACATCTCCTTGGAAACATCTTTATCTCCGGATGATTAAACTACTGGAAAATTGGGGAAAGGAACCAAATCTCGATACCTAATATCCGGAGCTTAAATCTAATGAAGTGATGACTTGGACTATGATATGAATGAACTAAATTCATGAATCACACATACATGCATTGATATAAAGAAAACTGAGAGACATGAACTAGACATGAAACTTAATAGGGTACTAAGAAGAAAATCGATACCTCATGCTGAAATTGAGTCTAAGGGAATAAATGCAGGTATCTGTCAAACATATCTATTTCTTCCTCCCACATAGCTCCTTCAACAAGATAATTCCTCCATAAGACTCACCGGCTTACTTCTTTGTTCCTCAACTTCCAGAACTCGACGATCAAGGATCTTAATCGGTACCTCCTCATAGCTAAGGTTATCCTTCACACCTATGCTCTCCCACCAGACAATCCAAAGTTGGGTCACCAATGCACTTGTTTAACAATGATACATGAAAAATTGGATGTATCGAAGCCAACTCTGCTAGTAGCTCCAACTCATAGGCCACCTGCCAACACGCCTCACAATCCCGTAGGGACCAACATATCAGGGACTAAGCTTCCTTTCTTTCGAACCTCATCACTCCATTCATGGGAGACACATTCAAAAACATCCAATCATCAACATCAAACTCCAATTGTCTCCTCCTAACATTGGCATAGGACTTTGATGACTTTGATCTATTTTCAACCTTTCTCGTATAAGCGAACTTTCCATAGCCTCATGAATTGAATCTGGCCCTATCAATATAGCCTCACCTACCTCAAACGAACAAATAGGCGATCTACATCTTCGCCTATTAAGAGCCTCAAACGGAGCCATCTGGATGCTAGAGTGGTAACTGTTGTTGTTAGCAAACTCGATAAGAGGTGGGGTGATCATCCCAACTACCTTTGAAGTCAATCACTCATGCTCAACATATCCTAAGAGTTCGAATGGTCCTGCTCACTCACTATCCGCCTGTGTGTGAAAAGCTGTGCTAAGCCTGACCAGTACTAAGTCCCTTGTAAAGCAATTCCAAAACTGCAAGGTGAACTGAAAATTCTTATCCAAAATGATGGAAACGGGACTCCCAAATTTATAATTTAGCATAATCTTCTAGCATAATCTTCCACAGTCGGTAGTTTTGACTGGTAGAAAATGGGTTGCTTTAGTCAACTTGTATACAACCACCCAAAAAGAGTCATACTATCAACGTGTGTGAGGTAACCCTATGATGAAATCCATATTTATCTCTTCCCATTTCCAGGTAGGGATACCGATGTCTTTGTAGCACTCCTCCCGGTCATTGATAATCCACTTTCACTTGTTGACTATTCGCACACTTAGCCACAAACTCCGCTATATCCTTCTTCATGCCATTCCACCAATAGAATTCCCGTAGGTCATGGTACATCTTAGTGGCATTTGGGTGGATAGAATATTGCAAGCCATGAGCCTCATGCAGCATATGTTATCTCAATTCATCGACATCTAAAACACATAAATGATCCAATATCGAAGTACAACCATCTCCCCATGGGAGAAGACCTTTACCTTCTGATTTTGAACCGCTTCCTTCAAATTTACCAAAATAGGGTCCTCATCTTTCCTAGCCTTGACCTCAATCACCAAAGAATATTTTGAACCATTTTGAACAACGACACCACCATCCGTCGAATCAATAAAGCAAACTCCTAATCGTGCAAGCCGATGCACATCCTTTACCAACTCTTTCCTTCCATCTTCCACTTGAGAAATACTCACCATGGACCGCCTACTAAGAACATCTTCCACTACATTGGCTCTCTGGATGATAAAGGACACATGTCATAGTCCTTGAGCATTCTAACCATCCCCTTTATCGCAAATTCAAATCCTTCCGGGTGAACACCACATACTATAAGCTCTGTGGTCAATA
The DNA here is from genome assembly GCA_018107945.1 of Datura stramonium. Lineage (NCBI taxonomy): Eukaryota > Viridiplantae > Streptophyta > Magnoliopsida > Solanales > Solanaceae > Datura > Datura stramonium. The sequence goes on along the minus strand of JACEIK010000158.1, from coordinate 470,583 downwards.
AACACATCCATACGGGACATACAAATAATTCCTCCAAATCTTCAATGCGACCACAACCGCTTCCAATTCCAAGTCATGCGTCGGATAATTCTTCTCATGATTCTTAAGCTTCCTAGAGGCATACGCAATCACCTTACCATGCTGCATCAACCCACAACCAAGACCAACCCTGAAAACTCTTCTCACAAGAATCTGACCACCTAAATTTAAATTTCTTCTCTCAATAATTTAGTCAATGGTGCTGCAATGGATGAAAATCTTCAACAAACCTCCTATAATAGCCATCTAAACAAGAAAACCTAATATCTTAGGGACTAACTAGTCTAGGCCAATTCTTAACTACCTCAATCTTTTGAGAGTCCACTTGCACACCCTCACTTGACACCACGTATCTAAAACAAGCATGTAGTCCAACCAGAACTACACTTCTGCTGAATTTACTAAACAATTGGTGATCCTTGAGAGTCTATAGAACAATCCTTAAATGAGTGGCATACTCTCCTTGCTCCAAGAGCATATGAGAATGTCGTCTATGAGACAATCACAAACATGTCCAAATATGGCTTGAACTCCCTATTCATCACCCATAAAGATGCAGGAGCATTCGTTAGTCCAAAAGACATAACTACAAACTCATAGTGACCATACTACCGAGTCCCGAAAGCTATCTTCAGAATGTCACTCTCCTTAACTCTGAGCTGGTGATAGACGGACCAGAGATCTATCTTTGAAAAGAACTTAGCACCTTGAAGTTGGTCAAACAAGTCATCAATTCTGGGAGGGATACTTGTTATTGATTTTAACTCTTGTTCAACAATTGATAGTAAATGCACATTCGAAGAGACCCATCCTTTTTCCGAACAAAGAGAACTGGTGCACCATATGGGATTTGTAGTCCTGATAAACCTATTATCTTTGAAGATCTTTCATTGTTCCTTCAACTTATTAGCTCAGCTGGAGCCTTTTGTACGAAGGAATAGATATAGGTTGCGTATCGGGAAGAAGGTCAATACCAAAGTGAATCTCCCGCTCGGGAGGGACTCCGTGCAGATCCTCTGGGAAGACCTTTGGATACTCACACACTATAGGAACTGACTGAGAGTCAGGTTTCGATGTTGCATCCTTACCATAACTAGATGGTAAACAGAACCCTTGGAAATCAGCTCGGCCTTAAGGTAGGAAACAAAGAGACCTATAGGCACAACGCAAATTGCCTTTCCATTCTAGGACCGGTTCACCCAAAATTTAAAACTCTACTGTACGGGTTCTACAATTCACTGAGGCATAATATGCATGAAACCAATCCATACCAAAGATAACATCAAAATTAGTCATGTCTAAATCTACTAGATCAACTGAGATGACTTTTACAAGGACTCGTGGATAGGCAATTTCTTTATACCCATCGAGCTATACCGAGTCATCGATTGGAGTAGAGACTAAGAAGGGTTTTGATAGTATTTCAGGACTAACTCTGAAACTAATAGCAATATAAGGAGTCACAAAATATAAAGTAGCCCCTGGATCTAACAATGCATACATATCAAGATAAAATACTTGCAACATACCACTGACCATATCTAGAGAGACTTCCTACTCCTAACGGTGACGAGAGGACATAAAACTGCTGGACACTAACTAGTGTCGCACTAGTGGAAGCACCCTATTGGAACGGACGTGCTACTGGAGTTGCTGTTGAACTGTTAGTTTGGGCACGCCTCTACTATCACCCTGCTTAGCCAAAGGGCACCCTTGCGCATGTGCTTGGGCTTCTACACCAAGTAAATATCTCGATTCGACTAGGCACTCTCTTATGTGATTCTTACCATATTTTCTATAGACTGAGAATGCACTCTCCTGAAACGTGTCTCTCTATCCCATTAAACTTGATGTCTTGCTCCTCTGATTACCCCCAGTCTAGAGAGACACTGGCTGATGATATGCTGGGGTTGATATCCTCTGGTGATATTGCTGACGATGTCTGCCACTCGCCTTTGCTGGGAAAACCAAAGCTGCCCGTCCTAGCCCTCTTGGCCTCTCTCTCCCTTTCCCTCATCTGGATCCACCTAATCTTATGGGCGTATATCACCAATCGGGAGAAATCAAGATCACCATTCAAAATTGCGGTCCTACACTCCTTGACCAGTGAATCTGACACTCCATACACAAACTTGTTCATACAGGCTACAACCGGATTGCCACAATCTCCGTGTGCATACTTGGATAGCCGAGTGAACTCCCAAAGCATACTATTGCACATTCATATTGTTCTACTTCAACTTGACGAACTCCGCCGCCTTTCCCTCCCTCAACTCCCTAGGGAAAAATCTATCTAAGAAGGCTATCATGAACTCCTCCCAACTCACGAGAACTATTCCCACTACCCTACAATCCCTCCACCGTCGATACCAAATATAAGCAACCCCTTTAGTTGATAGGAGGCTAAGTTTGCGCTCTTTCTCCCATCATCCCCATAATCCGGGGTGTGATCTTCTATATCTCTTCCAAAAACTTATGTGGGTCCTTATCCACTCTTGATCCAAGGAACTCAGGGGCATTCGTCTTTAGGAAATCCCAAACTCGAGCCACCGCTACATTCCTATGCCGAGGACATGGGCCACCGCCGCCGCGACCCGAGCGGTCAAGGCCTGAGCCAACAATTGAAAAGTTGTCCTAAACTCGCACGAGAGACCTGCTCGGGCAAAGGACTGCTGCACTGGGCGGGGCCTGCTAATGCTCTCATCCTTGTTCCCATCCTCATGGCCATTTCCATTTCTGTTCCTTCCTATTCATACAGTGTGGAGGCATGATTCTGCAAATGCATATAAAGTACGAAGTTAGAAGGATAGAGAGATAATTCATCGCATGACATAGATAATGGAAGAAAGGAAATATCCTAAAATGTCTTGTAAATTCTCCCCATAAGTGTGGCGTGTTTCACACCCAAGAAAAAGACTCTACTTAACACGGCTTTTAGACACCCTAAGGCACACTTAACCTTTGCTCTGATATCAAGTTTGGTATGACCCTGAACATAGGCTCGGATCGTGACACGGGAACTTAAACCACGAATGGCTCCAAATAGATCCATGGCATGAACATAACGGCTAAAGAGCATACATTAACAAAAACTGATAAACTAAACATGAATAAGTGGAAGTCCACATGCATAATAATCATAATTCGAGTCAACACTGACAAGCTGAGATTCTACATATTATCTGAAAAGACTCTAACAAAACTGATAAGTTGATGGGACAAAGCTCCCAACTAGCTTGACAAAAGTCTCAGAATCAAAACAAATCAACAACTAAAACTGATTGTCCTCAGAAGATGAGGACTCACCAACACTAGCTAAACTATACTGATACAGAAGTAGGACTAATGGCGCTATTGAGTCTGGATCTCTATGACCTATATTATAAAAATGATAACATAGAGTATGCATTCGCACTTTGATGTATTGAGTGTGCAAGGCAAGTAAAACGGACTAATAAAATATATAAGATTTCATAGGAGTAGGACATCTCAAAACATGAAATAATAATCATAAATGCTGTGACATGAGGGCTCAAGGTTTTCAAAACTATTCATAAACTAGTCATAATCGTAATCATAAGGGGAACCTTATAAATCGTAATCTCTGATCCAAAGTATCATAAACAGGTCAATGCATAAATCATAAGGTAACAATGGGAGGACCCATCTTAACTGAAATCATCATGATAGAGCTTACATGATGCCCCAATTATCTTACTCAAGTGGACAGAGCCGTCCCAAGCTTTCTGGCAAGGGACGAAATGGCATGATATCACTAATAGGGACCTCGTAGGGTTAACCATTAATATATACCTACGGTGAGATGTAGTTTTGAGATCTTGAGTCACCTGAAAGTCAAGCCTACTCGGTGCTAGAAACTACTCCTTAAACATGAACATGAGGGCTCATATAATTATCATGAAATCATACATGAAGTTCATGGCTAGTTAAATCATAACATAATTGATCATACTTGAAATATATGATTAGCCAAGAAATTAGGACTCATGAGTCGGCCAAAATCATAAACTCATAGTCATATTACATGCTTGATAAAATCAACATACGGAATTCATAAATTCGTGAAGAGTACCTGTAGGAAATCATCATCATAAATCATAAATTAGGGTTTATGAGAATCAATATCATAATAGAATCATAAATTGACATTTCATGAAACTTGTATAATTAAGGTATAAACTTTTCTAAAATTTGAAATTATGAATTAATAATCAAAATAGGTATAAAATTTTTCCATCGATCTTAAGATATGATTTGAAACATGAAGCGAATTGACCCATAAATAAATCATAGAGGATTTACAACTAAGGATAAAACTCATAGGATCATACACTTGAATTTATGAACATAAGGAGAAATTTGGGCATGAGAGTGAAAGAAAACTCACTCAGTAGCCCTACATACCTGGGTAAACTGATTCTCACTTGACTTTGAAAGCCCAAGAGATTTGAAGGAGAATTCTGAGGATTCTAGGCTTGATCTTCAATAGAACCCTCTAAACTTGCATGCATGAGAGTTGAATGAATTAGAATAATTTAAATCCCTTTAATACACTTCTTTCAGGGTTTAAAATGACTTAGTTTAGGACTTAAGAGGTTAGGATATACGAAAATACCTTGACAGAATATCGAAGATAGGCACTACCGTCGTAACGACTCTCACCACGAGTCTTACCATGAAGTGACGATCATGGTCACTGTCACCACTGGTAATAAGATCGGTTCCTGAATATCACATCATTGATGCCTTCTATGAGTCGTTATATGTCATCGCAGGTCGTAAACACCTTTCATCGTCACTAATCCTCAATTCTTACCTTATTTGAATTTTCCACGGGTTACAAACCAATACTCGTGCTCACCTACCATGGGTTGTAACACCACTCATGACAACCTATCCATACACAGAACCTTCGGACCATGACCCTTATCACGAATCGTTGTTTCTGATCTCGGGAAAAATAGCATGCCCGAGTGACGCTTGATAACCTAAATTAGTCTTGTTTATCTAAGTTATTTTATAGATTTTCATGTAATCTTATATAAATGTGAATATATGTGCTAACCAACATGATTAGTCCTTATTTTGTAGGTTTCAATGATTTTGAGGAACTAATTTATAAGTTAGAGAAGGAAAGGAATGGAGTCGGAAGCAACGGGCGAAAGTCGGCAAGGAGTAGGCCATAGCAAGGCTGGCCGCGCCAGGCAACGTATCACGCAGCTGGGCGTGTGCCGCGCCAAAGCCGTGTCACGCCTATGCCAAAAAGCGAGCGTACACGGCAAAGTAAGTGCACCAGCACGCCAGCAACTTGCCACGGCATGCCATCTCCGCTGGCAGAGGAGTGCCATCGCGCTGCCTAAGTAGCGTGACACGCCTTCCAACGCGGCAAGGTGCTGCTTAGTCGATTTTTGGGTGATTTCTAGAGAGCTCGCGTTACCTCCGTGTCACGAGGCAAAGGTTCAAGATACACTGCGGACACGGAGCCGTTCAATGATAGATAAATTATGCAATGCTTTCCATTTACTATAAATAGGTCTCTTAGCTCCCAATTCCATTTGGTCACGATTTCTATTCTTTTGGAAATCACTAGGAGGAAGGGAGAAGTGGGAGAACTCATCTAGGGTTTGGAAAATTCCATTCTCATCTACCAAATTCTTGTAAGTATGTAGTTTAATAGTAGTTTAGTTGTAGTTTTATGAACATGAATGGTTAGAACCCTTCCTCTAGGGTTGAAGCTATGAATTATGAGGTGATTTGGTGAAATTGTTTTGGAATTAAGTTATTGATTGTTGTTTTGCCTTGCATTCTGATTGCTGCTTTTTTTAATGATTGATCACCATGAAAACATATATGTTAACTTGGGTAATAGCTTGAGAAAGCATTACCTAGGGTTAGGACATGAGAATGTGAGGAGGAGCATGTTTGTATCTCTCTGCGATATAATCTTGTGTTCAGGATAGAAATATACCTAACACCTTGCTTGGGTTTAACGGGGTTATTAAAGACCAACTTGGGATTATCACATCAACACTCAAGAAGCAGTTGTGAGGCTAAGTTTAGTTAATTGGTTATACGCACGAAAGTCCCTAACGTTTCCCGTAAAAACCACGACATAATTGATTGCCCGCAACTAGAAATTAGCATCCTCACTCACAATGATGCAGTGAGGCTAGATTGCCGTGTTAAGAGGCTCGAAAGACCATGAACATGCAATTCTAATTATGTGAAATAAAAATTGATAGTTCCATGCTTAACCCATTGTAAATCGTAGTATCGCGTGATTATTTGGTTTTAACTCTATGTTGCTCCTAGAGAAATTTCTGAATATTTTTGTTGACTAAAACTAGACTTAGGTAATTCCATCGAAAAATGTCTATAACCAACATTTTGTGGTTCAAGATCACACTAGAAATGGATAGTTAGAGGAATGGGTCCAAATTTCAGTGGGTTCGACATCCGCTCTTAAAAGAGCCACTATATTACTTGCACGACCCATACACTTGCGGACGCGCTTAATGCGGGGAGCAATCAAGTTTTTAAGTGCCGCTGTCGAACTCTAAGAAAGTTGTTGATTTAATTACTGTTTTGTGATTTTAAAATTTTCCTTAAGTGTTGAGAAACTTGGTCTTAGTCTGATCATTTGCAGGTGACAGGTTGTCCTGCCGAGCTGGCTAGAAATAGAGAGCTTGTGAACCGTTGCTTGAACCTGAACGTCAAATCCATTTGCAAAGGAGAGTAGCTCTAGACCAAAAGCCGGGGACTTCAAGAAAAGGTACAACAACAACCACCAAGGGCAAGCACATTGTCATCGGAAGCAATGGCGTAAAGAAGATCAGTTCGGCAAGTGGCAATCCCACTAACGACGAATGTGACCTCTAGTATTCGTAAACCGGAGCTTGGGGGAACTTCTTTGAGCTAAACAAAACATGGTGCAACTGCTACATCTCTAAAGGGTCAATTCACTGGGTGGCACATGAGGACCCGCAGCAGCACTTACGAGCTTTTTAGAGATTAGTGACACGTTTGTCCCCACCGGCGTGTCCACAGATTATGTCCGCTTGACCCTCTTCCCATTTTCTACCGTTGGGAGAGGCGAAGAAGTGGTCGGGTTGGGCCGAGCCACCAAATCCATAATCCCATGGAATGACTTGGCTAGGAAGTTCCTTATCGATTCTTTCCTTCAGCAAACTTCAGCAAAGTTGAGAAGTGAAATACTCAGCTTCAAGCAGAAGCCTGATGAGAACTTATATATGGCTTGGGAAAGATTCAAGTCATTGTTGAGAGACTGCCCCCATCACCAGCAATCAAATAAAGTGTTGGCCCATACTTTCGTGGAAAGTCTTGACCCACACACAAAAATACTACTAGACTATGCATCGGGTGGCAAGCCTTGGAGAAAATATATCATGAGTTGTACACTTTGCTGGAACTGAATTGCACAAGGAAATCCAGTGGCACAGTGAGTCATCGATAGAGGCAGGAAGAAGATCAAGGTTGATAGAGGCTGAGGAACTAATGCCTTGCTACGGTTAGCTTCGTTCCAACAGCAAAATGATGACTCGGTTCAATAAACTGAGTATGAACCAAACACCAGGAAGGTGTTAATGCAGTTCAGCAAGTTCCTAGTTGGTGAAATTGTGGTAATAATGGGCATAATGCGTAATCTTTTGGAGCCAATCCTAATCAGTCAATTTTGTTGTTAATGTGCATAGGAATCAGAATTTTGAAACAACTCCAACAGAAATTGGCAGGGCCACCTGAATTTTCTTTGGGGAAACCAAAAGCAGAATTATATGCAACCTCAACAACAGCAACAGATTGCCAGTATTAGGAAGAATGATGGGAATTGGAGTGGCAAAAGATTGAGGAAAACTGCAGAAAATTTTGGAGACCCAGAATCAATTAGCAGAAAATCAGGCGAGGATGACAGCAGACTTAATGAATCAGCAAGTAGCCACTGCAATCTGGAAAACAAGGGGTCAGATAGCATCCGCTCTAAACATGAGGCCGCAAGGGGGATTACCAAGCGACGCAGATCCTAACCCCCGACAGATCAATGCCATCATTGTTAGAAGCAGAAAGCAATTAGCTGATGCAGTGCTTAAAGAGCAGAGAAAGGAGGTGCGTTTCTGAGTTGCTTCAGACCAGACCATCAACCACACTGGAGTAAATCAGAGTGTTGGGGAAAAATGTAACCTTCATTGCATCCAGCACTGAGACCACCACCACCCTTCTCTCAGAGATTTAGAAAGAGCAAGGAGGAGGAATGTTTCAAAAAGTTCTTTGAGAGTTTCAAAGAACTTCATATAAATTTGCCTCTTATTGATGTCTTGGTAGGGAATGCCCAAGCATGTTAAATACTTGAAGGACGTGATGGCGAACAAAGTTAGATTGGTGGACATCCAGACTGTAGAACTGACTGAGGAGTGCAGTCACATTGAGCAAATGCCAAAGAAGTCAAACCTGGGTGGAGTTTTACTCCTCCCCATACAAATTGGTAAAGCCGAAGTGTTCGAGCTTGTGTGATTTAGGGGTTGCAGTTAATATAATGCCCCTATACTTATTCAACACCCTGGGGTTGGGAAAACCGAGGCCAACAAGGTTGATGTTGCAAAATGAAGCCGACAAGTCGCGAGTGACACCCGATGGAATAATCGAGGAAATTCTCATCAAAGTAGGTAAATTTATTATACCTGCTGATTTTATTGTCTTAGACTTTCAGGTTTATGAACAGGTACCCCTAATCTTGGGACGGCCATTCTGGCCACCGGAGGAGCAAGGATCGATTTGAAAGCAGACCCCGAAAATAAGGGTCGAGGACGAAGAGGAACTCTTCCGCGTATGTACTCAAGAAATGAACCTATCCGCACACTACAAAAACCTTTGTCAGGTTAGTGTGTTGGAAGAGGACGAGTGTGGGGTGGAGGATTCCACAGGTGCACGGCCAAAGGCAATGTCAAGTATTCAGCCCGAGTCCGGGAGCAGCGGGCTTCAAATTGAGAAGAAGTTGGAGACAGGGAGGAATAGAGTGGAGGCTGATTTCCTCTAAACAGCAAAAGGAGATGGTTCTCGAAAGAGAACCCAGGTATGAGGATGTCCTGAAGGCAGTCCACGTCGTGCCACGACGTAAAATAAGGTGCTGCTTGGGAGGCATCCCAAGGGTACTCGTGTACAATTTGTTAATTTTGATTTTTGTGTTGATTTTGTTATTTTCATTTTTGTTTGTGTTTTTGGTGGAAAGTTAGGCACGGGTGGAGGGGAAGTCTGAGTACCCTTGGAGGAGGAAGCTAGTAAGCATGGAAGAGAAAAAGTGTGGGGTCGAACACCCACTTGGGCAAGTTGAGGAAAAACATGCTTTTAGCTAGGCCTAAAGGCCTCAGGAGTATTTCTCTGCCTCTTTAAATGTTAATTGGATGCGATGAGGACATAGCATGATTCAAGTGTGGGGTGAGGGAAACTTCAAGGGAAATTTCAACATTTTTGTGCTTAACAAATTGTTGGTGAATGTAATGCTTATGTGAAAAATTGGAAAATTTTGAAAATTTTTGTGAGTCAAGCATGACTTCATCACCCGTTGGTTTTTCTTTTCGGTTCTTTTCGGACGGGGGTCTTTTTGAACCAAAGAATAAAATTTTTATTGTTCTTTGTCTGTATACAATGTTTTTGTCATAGTTAGGGACTGTTTCGACGATGGAATGGATGACGACCGTCTTGAGGAAAATTAGTCAGAGCAGGGGTGGATGGATTTTGAAACCATAGCTAGTTGATGCTTGATGTTCTTGTTATGTGCTATACATGATTGTAAGATGCAAGTAGGTTCAGTGTTGAAGCATGCAAGTGTACAACTTTGTTTGAGACACTTAGGCTCTTGAATTTCACCCAAATGATTGAAGCTTAATTTGAATTCTTGTGATTAGTTGAGTAAGAGTCTCGTTGAATGTGTCTTGAATTGAGCATGTTCCATGAGTGTAAGGTTTCTTGAGTATTCCATGCTATTGTGGTTTGTCTAGAACTTGGGCTCGGTATGTTTATGAAACGAAATGAAGGATGTAAATTGTAGGAGATGATTTAGGCATTTCTTTGAATGACCCTAATTTTTTATCCCTCATTCTTACCTAACTTGAAAAATTAACTTAGTTAGCCCCATTGAGCCTTGAGTCTATTCCTTTGACAGCTGCAACATAAGCTTAACCCTTTTCTTCATTATCCTTGAATTCTGGATCCAAAGCTCCTAAGCCCTTAAAGAAGAAAAATCTGAAAGAGTAAAGGAGTGAGAAGAATGAAAAGAAAGGAAAAGTAGCAAGTTGTAGAAGTTGAGAAAGGACAAAGGTGCACTTGTGTGAAAGTGGTTGATCATTATTAAGGAGTAAGAAAATAAGTTAATGAAAAATTATTTATAGAACTCCTTACTAACAAGCCAAAAAGTGCCCAATAAAGGTGGAACATAAGAGGAAAAAGAAGCTGAAAGGAGAAAAAGGTGGAGTGAGTGAAGGGAAGTTCGTAATGAGGGCATGATGTAGTAAAAGCACTTAGGGAAGATAGTCACTATTACTGGCCATAATAGTACCTACCCATCCCTGAGTTACGTTAAATCTAAAAAGTCCTACTTGATCTTACATTCGTATATCCTCAAATTAGTGGAGTAAAACACTAAGAGCAAGTTTATGGGTTTGCATGATGCATGTGAATTTTTTGTGAGAGTGAGTGTAATTCTATTCATGTACCCACACATTTTGTGATGTAAAAATTATTTTTGCGTGTGATGGGGTAACTCTCTTTCCGTGAGGGCACATATTGAATGAAGGATATAATTGTAGGGATTTCTTAATCAGTTGATTTGCATGAGTTTGCTAAGCGTGAGAGTCGATTCTTGAGGCTAGGAAGTCTTAACGCAGTTATATGTCATTTCATTGATTAATCGTGGTAAGCTCTATTTTTAACTTGTATCTTAAATAATTATTGTAGTCGTAGCTTGAATTAACTTGCTAAATTAGTTATGTGAGAGTCTCCATATGCATGAGATGTAAAGGTTGTTCGAGGACGCAATACTTTATGTGTGGGTTGCGATTTCGGGCAAAATAGCATGCCCGAATGACGCTTGATAACCTAAATTAGTCTTGTTTATCTAAGTTATTTTATACATTTTCATGTAATTTTTTTATATATAATTATTTTTGATTGAATTTTTGTGGTTTTAAGTTATTAATCCTTGTTTTGTAGGTTTCAATGATTACAAGGAACTAATTTATAAGTTGGTGAAGGAAAGGAATGGAGTTGGAAGCAACGTACTAAAGTCGGCAAGGAGTAGGCTATGGCAAGGCTGGCCGCTGCCTGTGAACCATGCCACGCCTATGCTAGGCAAGCGAGCAGACGCGACAGGAATGCAGTGCACCAGCGCACCAGCAACGTGCCACGGCATGCCATCTCTGGGCGGCGTAGGAGTGCCATCGCGCCGCCCAAGCAGCGTGACATGCCGCCAACGCGCAAGGTGCCGCTTAGGTCGCATTTTTGGGTGATTTCTAGAGAGCCTTCGCATTACCTCTGCGTGTCACGGAGGATGTTCTCCGCGATACGCTCCAGACACGGAGCCGTTCCACGACAGGCTAAATTATGCACGTTTTCCATTTATTATAAATAGGTGTCTTAGCTCCTAATTCCATTTGGTCACGATTTTATTCTCGGGAAACTACCTAGAGTGAAGGGAGATGTGGGAGAACTCATCTAGTTTGGCAAATTCCCTTCTCATCTACCAAATTCTTGTAAGTATGTAGTTTAATAGTAGTTTAGTTGTAGTTTTACGAACATGAATGGTTAGAACCCTTCCTCTAGGGTTGAAGCCATGAATTATGAGTGTGATTTTATGAAATTATTTTAGAATTAAGTTATTGATTGTTGTTTTCATCATGCATTCTGAATTGTTGCTGCTTAATGATTGATCACCATGAAACATATATGTTAGCTTGGGCAATAGCTTGAGAAAGCATTACCTAGGTCGGGACATGAGAATGTGAGGAGTATGTTTGTATCTCGCGATATAATCTTGGGTTCAGGATAGAAATATACCTAACACCTTGCTTGGTTGACAAACGTAGTTATTAAAGACCAACTTGGATTATCACATCACCACTAGAAGAAGTATGTGAGGCTAAGTTGAGTTAAATGGTTAGACGCACGAAAGTCCCTAATCATTTTCCCGTAAACCACAACATAATTGATTGCCCGCGAACTAGAAATTAGCATCATCGATTACAATGATGAAGTGAGGCTAGATTTCCGTGTTTAGAGGCTCGAAAGACCATGAACATGCAATTCTAATTATGTGAAATAAAAATTGATAGTTCCATGCTTAACCCATTGCAAATCGTAGTATCGCATGATTATCTGGTTTTAACTCTATGTTGCTCCTAGAGAAATTTCAGAATATTTCGTTGATCAAAACTAGAATTAATTAATCTCCATCGAAAATGTCTATAACCAACATTTTAGGTATTCAAGATCACACTAGAAATGGATAGCTAGAGGAATGGGTCCAGTCCTTGTGGGTTCGACATTCCGGTTCTTAAAAAGAGCCACTATATTACTTGCATGACCCGTACACTTACGGACGCGCTTAATGCGGGGAGCGATCAGTTTCCCCACAACAAGTCGTACCACGATCCGTTCTTTCTAACCTTGACATTCCTTGTGCCTCACCAAAACTCCCGACCACGAGTCGTACCCATGAACCACGACTCGTGGTGTGACTTGTGGACTGGGTATCCAACTTCAGCATTTCACTACGACTCCTCCCACAATCCGTTACTTCTTACCACGAGTCGTTCTGAGGCAGAAATAAAGATTTTTCTACTGAACTCATTTCAAATTCTCTCATCAAATCTTAGAAACTTTTGGTGTATTACACTTATGTTAAAATTAGCATATCTTTTGTTTCCATCAAATAGGGGATTCTGGAATTCTAGCATTCTTCCTGATCGCACCCGCTGCAGCGATCGCCCTATCGCTACAAGGACCTTCTACGGTGGTACATCACTCACTGTAGAGAGTCAGTTGTAGCGAAAATTGCTTAGCCAAATACCTATAGTAGTTCTTGTCTCTCCGTTCATCTCAAGTCAATCCCGCCTACAAGGTTATCTCATATTCTGTATAATATTGCATCGTCAGATACTAATTTCCCAAATGCTCACCTCCGCCATGAACGCAGTCGCTGCCCGATTCCCATGCCCATGGCCATTCTCTAGTCCCTCATTATGGTATACCTCAAAGGTAGCCCTCAAGGTTTCCCAACTAAGATAGAAATCTAACGATCTAGGTTCAAGATTCTTCGTACCTATGAAATTTCATATCTTGGGGATTTCATCACCTCTTTCCTATTTCTTCTGATTTCCTTTGCTTCCCAAACACTTACTGATTATAATATATTTAATGATAATTAACTTGAAATTTCTCCCTACTCATCAATGGCACATAAAGTATGTGCATGTATACGTTTTTCTAATTAAAGTCTAACATGTAAGTAAGTAAGACATAGCCTACCTGGGCATCAAGCTATCATCGAGAAGTTTTCAGTTGCGTGCTTGCCTCAAATTTTGAGTTCTTGAGGAAAATATTCATGATGGAGGATGAAGTCTTGCCTTCTCTAGCCTCCTTGTTTCTTTCTCCTTGTTTGAAAACCGTAATTTCTTTTTCTAGGGATTTTATTCATCACCCCTTATGGAAATAGATTTTTAAATCTTAACCAAGATAGGGTGCGGAGATCTGGTCCACCTCACCTGCTACAGTGAGGATATTTCTGTTGCAACAGTTCTGTTACATTGGAAGCAGTCTACCACTGTTGCCCTTTGCTTGGGTCCACCTGATTTTTTACTCGGCCTATTTGTAATTGTCCATCACAAAATTATTAAAATCTGGGGACTTAACCCAGGTTCATAAAAATTAAAATTTTACCCATATTTAGGTCATCAAGGTGCTACAATGATCAAACAGATCCTCACATCAGATACCAATTAAAAATTTGTTCATCCCTGAACAGCCCTCCGATATGGCTAGGGTTTCCAGCTACCCTAGGATGTCTTTGACACCGGGTCATAGTTCCATTGCTTCCAGTAGTCACAACAAAGGGTAAAGATCTCTACTCAACTCAACCAAAACCTAAGTGTCAAATTATGAGTTGTCCTCTGGAATTCTTCTGAACTATCAAGATCTAATCAAGTACATAATCTCCATGAAAATACGTATCCAATGACACCCATGTTGTTATATTTCTCTCCGACTCAAAAAATTGGGTCAAAAAGTCACCTTGAGCTCTAGAGCAAGTCTGAAATTTTCTTTCAAATTATGTTTATTCATAATGAAACAACCCAAATCACTTGGTGAACCACTCTCCGTCTCATTTCCCTAATATTACCGCAGGGAGGAATTTCAGTACTTTGCCACCCCTATTGCTAGATTGTGGTGGCTTGACCCGACTAATTCTGGGTCTTTTGAATTTCTCTTTTGGGTATAATGGTATTTACTCATGGCCCATGTGCCCTAAGAATTCCCAATTTTCATAGAATTTTCCTTAGCAGGTACATCAAATGTCGTGGGGGGCCTCGATGGAATTTGAAATGTCACTTTTCGGCTGGTCTACTGCAGCGATCCATTTCCCACCACAACTGTTCCGTCGCAGCGGATATCGGCCCGCTGTAGCAGAAAATAAAGTTATTTTAAGGCTAAAATTAACGGTTTTGAGTTCATTACTCAAAATTTTCACTTCAACTTTTGTGCAAATCCTCTCAACTTCCGGCTATCTTCTCGACTTAGCCCAGGTAATCTTCATTCTTGTCTCTTTGTAGTTGTGTTTATACTTTGCGGCTGCTAACTCCATGTCTATATGCTTGAATTAGGGTCGCTTTTGGGGTGGGAAGGACCGAATCTCCTTTTTTTCAATATGGGTGAATTTATGAAACATGTTGCTAGCCTTTACATTTTTAAGTTCTTTGGATTGTTCACTACATACTATAGGCTATTTTTATGGGGGTTTTCACGCTAGAAATGGTGGGTTTTGGGTAGGGTGGTGGTTTTAGCTTCCTCGAGCCTTTCGGGCTCAAATACAACCATTATTGGGGTGTTTAATTATTGATAGGGTGCAGATTAGTGGTTCCCCTTCCCGATCTGTAGTTTATTTAAAAGAAAACAGAGGCTGAAGTTTCAACCTCCATTGTTAGGGTCGAAGGTCTGCTGGGGATAATGATGTCCGCTGCAGCAGAACTTTGATTGCTATGTCCACTCCGCTATTGTGGATTCACTGCAGCAGACACTCAGCCACTACAACGGTTCGCTCATGCAGTGGACTTCTTTCTGTCTTTCTTTTTCTCAACCTTCCCTTTTTTTATTGCTCCAATCACTTTCTAATGCTTCTTATTAATTACAGGTTCAGCAATATGTCTACTTCCAGTGGCAGCATCCACATCAGTGACTACATCCGCTTCGTCACCGACCAATGCCAATTCTAGCATGATGAGAAGGTCGGTAAGGGTCTAATCCATGTGTGGGGCTTTATCATGCAGGATGTGGCGGAAAAAGCACCAAAATTCTATGCTTGCCTCCAGGAGCTGAGGTGGGGGCCTTTGGTTATGGATCCTTCTGAGGAAAATGAGAAATGAATGCGGGAGTTCTATGCTAACCTCCCTACGGTGGTTTGGAACCATAGGGATCTGATGGCCTATGTCAGGGAGAGGTAGATTCTATTAACCCAGTGGCTATTAACGAGGCTTTGGATCTGCCCAATCCTTCGGAGGATGAGTTGAAGGCCCGAAATATGGATGGGAATGGGAAGTGACTTGTGGACACCCTAGTGATGGAGGAGAAAAGGGCCTCGACGAATTAGGGCATCAACCGAACAGGTATTCAGGGCACTCACTTCACAGCGGATGCTAAGAGGTGGCTAAATCTGGTGTCCCGAAGGATCTTTCCATCCATCAATGTCACTGATGTGACTTATGCCCATGCATTGGTGGTGTCTTGTATTCTGAGTCGGGTGCAGGTGAATGTGGGGGCGCATATCTTGGAGGAGTGCAGGTACTTTGTCTCCAAGTCTATCACTGGCTTGCCTTTTCCTTCTCTGATTACCCTATTGTGCAAGTGGGCTAAGGTGCATCAGGAGGCCAGTGATGTCATGGTGTCCTGTGAAGTGCCCTTTGATCCTCTAAGGGTAAAGAGGGCTTATGGGTGGGGTAGGAAGAAGATTAAGACTGCTTCTGGTGATGGAGATGGCGGGGCTAGCATTTCCAGGCCTGTGGAGCCTCTAGAGCGGATTGTGACAAAAATGGCCACCATGCGCGAGCTACTGGATTGTTGTCCAGACCTTCCTCCACCATAAAGCCTTCTAGTGTAGTGTTTTCAGACCCAGGGGAGATGTAAGGGCGATCTCCGCCCTAGTACAGGCCCATGTGGAGCTCCGGGAGGACTTGGAGAAAGAGAAGAAGAAGCGGCGCTCCCGAGATAAGCTCCTAGTTTGTGTGTGAGAGGGGGTCAAGGCAATCCTCAAGAACCTCTCTTGTTTTGGATTTCAATACTTATTTCCTCTTTGACAGATGCCCATTTGACATCCTCAAACGATGGGCGTGTTTGGCCCCTTTTTATCATGTCGTTGTTTTTACTTCATTTGCATCGCTTTCCTGTGTTAAAATCAGCATATCTGTTGTTGCCTTCAAAAATAGGGGATTCTGGAATTTTGGCATTCTACCTGACCACGTCCGCTGTAGGGATCTCCCTACCACTACAATGGACCTGCTACGACGGTATATCACTCACTGTAGTGAGTTTGCTGTAGCGAGACATACTTCGTTCAAGTGAAACTCACTAAGCCAAATACTTGTAGGGGTTCTTGTCTCTCCTGTCAACTCAAGTCAACCCCTCCCACCAGTTTATCTCATATCCTCTATAATCTCGCATCATCAGATACCAATTGAGCCTATTAAGATACCTATTGAAATCCTGCAGATACCAACTAGAATCAACCCAGGTGATCGACACACTCGGATAGCACGATGGGAAAGAAATAAAGTGAAAACTTTCTAGATTCCTTATATCTTTCCCAAGATTAGATGTGGAAGTCTACACACCAATTCACAAGAGTCCACTCGACATTGCTCTTGTACTTGTGAGATCAGTAACCTGGATGCTCTGATACCAACTTGTCACGACCCAAATAGGCGAGTTGTATGGGCACCTATGTCGACTTTAGCTTGATAGGAGAACTCTTTTGGTCCCCACGGATAGAACAAATTAAATATTCATTAACATGTACAATAGAAAATGTTTCTAAAATTATAATAAAACTTTCATTCCGAACCATGACTCCCAAGATCTAGTCTAGACAGGTATAAGAGCTCTAACAGAATACTTGACAACATTAAATGACACAGTTTCATCTACGGAGAAAAATACAGAAGCTGATGCTGAGTACTCCACGTCAATCCTAAAACATCAAACATGTTACAACCTACACCAAAAAGGTGTAGCAAGGTAGTATAAATACATCGCATGTACCGCTAGGCATTATTGACCAACTAATATTAGTTCACATAACAACATATAATTTAACATGTAATTGACTAAATAACTATAACAACGACTCCGACTTATATTTATAACACAATAAGTTCACTAACCACTTTATTGATTCTTATAACTCATCAATGTTCATGCATCTACCCTACCACTTTAGCCCTCATTTCAACTCTTAATATGTTTTTCTCACTCTGCTACAACGGGTACTTTGACAGCTACAACGGTCTCATAATAGTGGCGATTTGACCGCTGCAGCACCACTCTAGTTAGGCAGTAGCCCGATTTCACTACTCTTGTTCTCTTCTATCCCTCCATATAAACATTATAGCATGTATACCTCATTTACCCTTTCATTATCACTAATCAAGCCCACTTTCATTATTTAATGTCCTATTATTTGACCCATAGGATTAACTCACCCTCTTTAATTTCATTTCTACCCTTTTGTCTACATGATAATAATAAGGTTAAACCAACGATCTCTTAGTAATTCACTACCATTGATAACTCAGTTATGTTTCCTTCTCTAACCCACATAGACCATATTAATCAAGCATTCAATCACAATACAATTTAAATAACTCAAGTACACACAAAGAAAGCATCAAACCATACCGACAGAGTTAAGTCCTCCACGATTAAAGTACATCTACATACCTATATCTCCCGAATTCCTTACCACATCTCTACACCATAACCATATCTTGTAGTACCTTACATGTACCGTATCATAATATTTACTAACCAGTTGTGTCTCTCACAATATATCTGAATCATGTCGATATATCTCGTATCACACTTCTATACATGTACATCTTTGTCATCGTAGTCATATGTATATCATGTCATACATGGAAAATCTCTTTATCGTAGTCATACCATCAGTGATATATCGGTAACACGCCTCCATCACATCAATGTCCATATATGCCAAAGGGTCTTATGGTTGCCCTTCCAGTCATGACCTGTAGAGGCGCCTAGAAATTCATGTACTATACATACATCCATATGAACCCTTCTTCATACTTGTCTGTATACTCATGTTCGTACACCCAACAATATGAACATTTAGTCATACCTATCTGCGTACTCACTCATACTGCTCGCCCAGATGTTCACCTCAGGAAAGATCCACTCATATCCCAGTATTCACTCACCGGATTGATCATACCAACTTGCTCGTGCTGGGGACTCGCCTCGGCCGCAAGCCTCCCGCTCTCAACATGTAGATGATTCACTTTTCCATTTCACATACCACTTTATTTACTCACTCATTTATCACGAATTCCACCTATCATTTCCATAGCAGTATATAACAATTAAGTTTATCAACAAAATCACATACTCAACAAGAATTATGCATGACATGTTATAACACAATCATGATCCCAAGTCGTTTCATAATCAATTAGTTATTACATCATTTATGCCCAAAAATTCAACAAATTAATTGCAAATTGTCCCTTTTGAAAGATTGGGCTTCGCTGCAGCGGCATCAGTACCGCCACCGCGGTCCCACTGCAGCGATTCCAGAGCTGCTATAGCGGTACTACTGCCTCAATTAG
>JACEIK010000158.1:425575-438859 GCA_018107945.1 Datura stramonium | reverse complement strand
TATTTAACATCGAGTAGACCGGGATTCTAGCGCACCCAGGTCTTAGAACTACGTGCCAACATAGCCATGATGGGGTTCTCCATGAGAGTGTCTCCCATGCCCGTATGGGCCACCCATGAGTGGTATCATGCCTTTTTCATGGTTCTACCCTTGGCAAAGTACAAACACCCTCCCGACTAGGAATTTATAAGTCGGGCTCCATGTATGCTCACGTGGGGTATGTCGGTTATAAGAATCTCCCGATGTTCCTCATGTTTTCAATTACTCATTTCACGACTTATGATATTTGTTTTATAGCATATTTGACTCATTGATCAGTTTATGAGATTTCACTTACGATTTCAAGCATGACAATTTATATGATTTCTATATTCCAAAACTTTGGGTCATTATGTTTAGCTTACGATAAGTACCTTATGGAAATGTATATTTCAGTTATATGGTTTTTAGAATGTTTTCCTTATTCTCATGATCTTTATCAATTTATACTCATGATTCAAAACTAACGTTTTACTGCATATTTTACTCATTTTACATACTCAGTACATTTCAAGTACTAACTGCATACTCTATGCTATATCGTCTCATGATATAGGTTTGGGTGATCCATCCCAGCCTCGTCACTAGCTCGCACCTGCTTAGTTAAGCTCCATCCCGCATTTGGGTGAGTCCTCATTCTCTGGGGACGTTACAAGTTTTATGTTTTTACCATGTCTTTTAGTTTCATACCTAAAGACTTAGTTAGTGGTGTTGTTCCATCAGCCCATCAGATGTTCTAGTGGCTTTTTAGACGACATGTATAGAGATTTTCAATGATATTGGTTGTTATTACTCTTGTGTTGATATGCATCGCAAATTTCTACTTATGTCATGTTTATGCTTTATTCCGCTTTATTTTATGCTCTTGAGTTGCTATGATTATGTCATAGGTTAGCTTGGACCCATTTGTGGTTCTAGGTCATGTATCTCGATCTGGGGCACCAGCTCAGGTCGTGACAACCATCATATAACGACTGTAGGGGTCGTTACATCAAATACTTATTAAACCATCATTCGTCCACAAATGGTCAAGAAAGAAATAGGGAGGGAAAATACCTGGCTCGATGAGAACCTGAGGATATATGCTATGCATGTATGATTCGGTATCTCAAGTGGCCTCTTTCACAGGACGGTTCTTCCACTAGACCTTCATAAATGCGATCTCTTTGGATCTCATCTTGCAGACCTCCCTATCTAGGATAGCCACAGGTTTCTCTTCATAGGATAGATTCTCATCAAACAACACATAATCCCAATGGAAAATATAGGTGTCATCCCCATGATACTTCTTAAACATAGAGACATGAAACACCAAATTAACTTTGGAAAAACCTAGAGACAAAGCCAATTGATAGGCCACCTTCCTCACGCATCGAAGAACCTCAAATGGACCAATATATCTCAGACTAAGCGTGCCCTCTTTTTTAAACCGCATTACGCCTATCATGGGTGAAACTTTGAGAAAGACTTGATCTTCTACCATGAACTCTATGTGTCTAACCTTTCGATCAACATATTGCTTCTGTATACTCTAAGTTTCCAAGAGCTTCTCTTGAATCACCTTAACCTTTTCTAAGGATTCTTACAACAGGTCAATACCCCATGGCCTTACCATGAAGGCATCAAACCAGCCAATAGGAGATGTACATCTCCTTCCATACAAAGCCTCAAATTGTGCCATATCGATGTTTGAGTGATAACTGTTGTAGTAAGTAAATTCTGCCAATGGTAGGAACTTGTCTCAATGACCCTCAAACTCTATTACACAAGCTCAAAGCATATCCTCCAACACCTAAATTATCCACTCAGACTGACTATTGTTCTGAGGGTGAAACATTATGCTCAAATCCAGTTTAGTATCCAGTTCAGCCTGCAAAGTTCTCCAAAATTTAGAAGTAAACTACGTACCTCTATATGAGATGATTGCAACCGAAACCCCGTGCAACCAAACCGCTTCTTAAACATACAGCTTGGCCAGCTTCTCCGCATTATAGGTAATTTGGGCTGGCACAAAATGGCAGACTTAGTCAATCTATCAACAGTGACCCAAATTGAGTCAAACTTTCCCAAGATCTTCAGAAAACCAACCATGAAGTCTATTGCTATTCTCTCCCACTTTCCTTCAGGAATGAGCATTCTCTAAAGTACTATCCCAGTTCTCTGGTGCTCATTCCTACTAATAATTTAAACACTGGCCCGCATACTCCACAATAACACGCTTCATTCTACCCCACCAATAGTGTTGTCTCAAGTCACAATACATCTTGGTAGCACTAAGATGTATAGAATATCTCAAACTGTGAACCTGTGATAGGATGGTCTTAATAAATTCATCAACCCGGGGAACTGTCATGACCCGAATATAGGGCTAGTTTGAGACACGAGATAAAGAACCTTGAGAGGCTCTAAGCCGACCCATGGCATGAACATGACATCTAAAACTCAACATAATAATGCAAAATTCTAACATACATAATAGCAGAACTCTAAAAATCTGATACATCGAATATCTGAATACATAACAATGATTGGAAACTGAAAACATACTATGTCTGATAAGCCTCTACATACTGATGAGTTGATGGGACAAGACCCTAACTAACTTATTAGAAATCGAAAATACTAAATATAAGCTGAAAAAGGGTCCTCGAAGGATGAGGACTTACCAACCCTGGCTGAGAGATGCTAACTCTGAGGACCTGGCTAATAGCGGGAACCTGAATATTGTTCGTCCATTTGGATGACTACACACAAGTGCACGTGGTCGAACAAGTAGTAAAATGGCTCAAGTAAGCCAAGTATCGATCCCACAGGGACTGGACTACGGTATCAATCTAGTCAGTGTCAATAAGCTTGGAACTCAAAAATGCGGACAACGGTGTGAAGATTTTGATATTTTGTTTCCTAATTTATACTAAGTCTAAACGAATATACAATTTGAGTCTGAACTATAAGTATGAGCATGTTGAGGCTAAAACGAACATGTAGAGAAATAATTTATCGATACAATTTGATTAATCTTTCCTTCGGTTTCTAATCGAAAATTGTGCCTATGGATTAAAACTTCGTATTTAACCCAACTTAAGAATGTGAACCTTACACACATTTACGTGATAAAGAAATTCATGTTCTAACCCTTTCATGGGATGCCAATTATTAATATGACTTTCGGGTATATTTCTATCTGAAGGTAAATCGATTCTTAATTTTCCCAAACTAAGTAAAGATCATATCTTTATCAATTCACAACTTTCAAATTTCTTGCTCTCTCAATTGAAACCGAGACTTTTAGATATACATTAACATTGTACAAATTAATCTCATTAAGAACAAGAATTAATAGAAACTGACCATGGAAGAAAAGATGGAAAACCGAATGATGGTAGTACATTTCAGCACAAAATAGTGCTTAACCTCGGCAAGTGAATTTAGCCACTCATTTGTGGATTAAACATCATCAAATGAGTGTAAATCATACACAAACAATTGAAAGAAAGGAGAGAGAGATAGAAAAACCTAAGATTTTCGTCCCCCTCATTACTTGTAACCCACGTTCTTGCTCCACCAAGTCGAGAATAATTAAAAATGAACCTAAGTGTTCTATTTATACTAATTGGAATTTTCACAGAGATAACAAGCAACATGTCACGGAGTGCATCGCGAACGCACTACCTCAAGTGACACGGCATGAACGAACCCTGGCTGGAATCGTCACTCCGGTATTTATGCCCAACATGCCACGGCGTGCTTGAGGCAACCCAACGATACCACAGGTACAACGCACCTTCATTTGGAATTCCATGTTCAAGGTAATTAGGTCCAACGTACCCTGGAGGCCAACGCGGACCTCCTGCAGAGAATTGCCAGCACATCATGTCAGGGGGAAGAATGCTGTCCGCGATAGCGTATGGCTGAGCTCCGTCACGGAGCCCCTTTAAGTCATGCTTTCCTTGGCCTTTTTCTTGCTCGCTTAAAGTTCATTCCCGACTTCTCCCAACATGCATCTTAGCTTCCTAAAATTGTCTTTTTCCTTCAAAATAACACTAATCATGTTGGTTAGTATAAATTCACATTTACTACAAATTACATGAGAATGTCTGAGCATCGATGGATAAACAAGACGAAATAGCGCATTTGAGTATCGCCCAGGCATATAATCTGCCCAAAGATCAAATATCGAGTATCATAAAATGATACAACGCAAATTATCTTGATCGGTGTGAAATTCTTGTATGAAAGGTAAGTAAAAAATGGACGGTTAAAATACATAAGAGGCCATAAGAGTAGGGAAAACATGATCATGAAGTAAATATTGTAATGTAAACATAAGGGCTAAAGGTTTTCAAACCATTCATAATTTCAATCATAAATCATAGTCATAAGAGAAACTTTATAAAGCATAACTTGAGCCAAAGTAACATAAACATAACCATTAATAGTCATTGAGGAACAATGGAGGACTCGTCTTAACCAACACCATCATGATGAGCCCATGATGCCCCACTATTTCGCCAAGTGAAACAGGGGCGGAAATCCTTGAGCTAGTCGGCAAAGGCGGTCTGACGATGATATCCTGAGATCGATAATAAATGTATATATCTCTGATTGGTACGTAGTTATGAGATCGGGATTTGAACACCGAGGTCTACTCGGTGCTAGACACTTCTCTAAAAAACATGCACATGAGGGCTCATATAGAAATTATAAAATCATTCATGATATTTATGGCCAAATAAATAATAACATACTTGATCCCACTTGAAATACATGATTAGCCATGAAAAAGGGACCATGAGTTGGCCAAGCATCCTTAAATCCATAAATCATGCATATTTATAAGTTATATACTTGATATTATAAAGATTTATATACTTGATATTCATAAATAAATGAAGAGTAGTTGAAGAGAAATCATAACATGAATATAAGATCAAAAATAACATATAATAGAATCATAACTTGACTTTTCATGAAATTTGTATAATTGGGCATACTTTTCAAAATCTTGAAATCATAATTTAGTAATCAAAATGAGTGTACAATCTGCCCATAGATCTTATAATATACTTTAGAACATGAGAAAATTGAACCCATAGGCATATCGTAGAGAATTTCATGAAATTGGATTAAAACCCTAGAAGTTCTTAAAATCATACTTGAAACTTGAAATTCATAGATTCATGAGGGATTTGATAAGGGACAAGAATTCATAATCATAGGAATATAAATTCAATTATGAGAAAACTGATTTCATGGAAGAATATGAAAGAATTCACCCACAAGAAGCTAAATCATAAAATTCCAAAAAGTTAGGGTATGAGAAGTGAGAATCATGAATATAACATGAGGAGGGCGTGAAGGTGGAAGAAACCCTTCACTCATAGCCCTATATACCTGGGTTGATGATTCCTTGACTTTCTTTGAAGACTCCAAGAAGATTTTAAGAGGTTGAAAAAGAACCCTAGCTCTTTTCTTGAGAGAAAATCTAACTATCGATCTTTTGGATAGGGTGAGGATTTAGGCTAGGTTAATCCCTTTAATCTGACCTTATGGAAGCCAAAAATAACGTCATTTAGGAGTTAGAAGCATAGGAGTTTATTAAAATACCCCCAAACTGCAAGAAAAAGACCTGGAATTGGCAGTTCCAACGACCAACAGGACGGGTCGTTGGTTGCTAGGACGGCCCGTTCTGAGGTTCGTTGTTTGCCTGCTGCTACTTTGCTAAACTACTCATAACCTTTTAGTATGAACTCCGATTGATGCAAGGTTGGATGCGTTGGATAGAAGACTCCAAAAGATTCAATTTGAGGTGCTTAATCACCCAAAAATTTTTTGTAAAATGGGAGATATGGTCATTTGAAATTGACCCTTATAAGAACTTATACGAAAACTCAATCGATAAGAAGGCTCTCAACTCAACTTTGTACTAGAGGCTCCTTATGACCTTAATTTGCATCCAATTCACTTCTTATACTTAAGGATTGACATTAACAACTCTTTTTCATAAATTCATTGGGCTCGGGTCTATTCATATACCTAGAACGGTTCCAAACATAGCTCGGAATTTTCAAAAAACTAGCAGAACCAACGACCCCTACAACGGCCCATGGTACCAAACAATTAACCATTGGTCCGTCCGTTGGTTTCCCCATTCTTCCTTTGAAATTCTCGAAATATGCTACAACGATCACCTCCAACGACATGTTGGACCCTACAACGTATCGTACTAAGGTTCATTGTTTGGTTTTGGTACTGATTTTTGTTGTTTTCTGATATAAGCCTCGGGTCTCACCTAAGAAACTCTTTGAGGTGTTACAATATCTCCCCCCTTGGGATATTCGTCCTAGAATGTGATTAAGCATACTGAATAATTGGGGAAAGAACTGCAATCCCAAATACTAAACATCTGAACCTGAAAACTAACAGAGTGACTGACTCCGAATTGATACACATGAGTGAATTGAATTCAGGAAACATACATACATGCTAAGACATGAATGGAATTATTATTCATGAACTTGACATAAAACTGAATAGAGTTCTAAGGATGAAATTTATACCTCCAACTAGAATAGAGCTGGTAGGAAAAGATGTGGGTATTTAGTCATGATATCTGTTTCGTCTTCCCACGTAGCTCCCTCAGCAAGCTGATTCGTCTAGAAAACTTTCACTGAGGCTACTTCCTTTTTCCTTAACTTACAAACCTGATGATCAGGGATCTCAACTGGTACCTCCTCAGAGGTAAGGTTGTCCTTCACCCCAATGTCCTCTACCGGAACCACTAAAGACGGATCTCCGATGCATTTCTTCAACAAGGACATATGAAACACCGGATGCGCCAAAGCTAACTCCACTGGTAGCTCAAACTCATAGGTCACCTTGCCAACACGTCTCACAATCCTATATGACCCAACGTACTGGGGACTAAGCTTCCACTTCTTTCCGAACCTCTAAGATAAAGAAATCTCTACTTGCCTCAAAACGAAGCTCAAACATCAAATTACAAAGTTGCATTTCTGTAACCCTTCCAAATGATCAAAATCTGGTCAAATACGTATTATACATAAGAAATTAAAATCATGGACATCCATATTGATATATTTCTATTCCAAGCCCAAAAATTCAACCCCAAGCCCCCAAGGGTAAAACTAAAATTTTATTTGAAAATCATGTTACCCACAACGTAAAAAACTCAAATATGAAATTTCCTCCAAAACGGATCTCAAATCGACTTTGAATTCATCAAAATACGATTTATTAACTTTAGACTCACAATCCTCAATTTTCTCCAATAAACTCACGAATAAAAATAAAAACCAACTGAAGAAATCATGAAAAAATACCAAAATAAGGATTAGATACTTACCCACTCATTAAATAGAAAAGAATGCCGCAAAAATCACTCAATTTCAATCTCTAGAACTCCAAATATACCCAAAATACCAAATAAATACAGTTTGTGCAAAAATATACTATTCAGGTATTTATATAGGGCTACACCAGCAATGCACCGGAACTTTAGTTTTCACTAAAATGGCCATAACTTCATCATACGAACTCAAAATGCGACGATTCATTTTTCTATAATTCCTAAATAATGATAAGGACCTACTAGTTCAATCAAAACCCCATTTGGTGCTTGTTTGCCCAGTCAGACATCGGATTTTCTCGTTCAAGAATTATATCATATTTTGCAATAAAAACTTGATCTTGACTTATCGAAATTGCACCAAACTTTTCAAATAACTCCTATAATTCATTCTAAGAATTTTGAAAGTCTCAAAATAATTTTCAATCTCCAATACTAAAAACAAACCAATGAGTTGTCACATTTTATGCTTAAAATCATGCTAAATAGACAAAACGTTTAAATCCACCTGAAACTCATCCGGAGTTCTCCGGACACAAATCAAATATGCAATTCAATCATAAAACACATTCTAGACCTGTTGAAATCATCAAATCACCAATATAAGGTCGTTTTGATCCAAAGTTGACCGTGGTCAAACTTAGTTTTCTTAGCGCTCATAAATTTAATGAAAGGTTCAAATCACTCTCCAACATCTCGGGATCCATGCAAACTACCCAACTAAGTCATAAATCACCATTCAGAATTAACAGAGCTATCATAATCCAAATTTGAGCTCGTTAACCTGAAATGTTGACTTTGGTCAAACCTCTCAAACTTCAAACCTTTCAAAAATCGAAAATCCCATCCGATCTTCATTGGATCATCTTGGGAATGGTTTCATATGTCTCTACAAGTCATAATAATAAAATAAAGCTACGAAAAGATTCAACCCAGTGAAATGGATCAACAATCACAATTAACCATGTGGCTTGTTACACTTCCAGGCTTGGCTAATAACTGCGCTTCTTGAACTTCTACTAACCCGACACCTATGGCAGGGATAAGGAGTTATCCTAAACGTACACATTTTAACCATCATTTCCTTCATGGGGGAACATTCATAGGTCTTAGAGTAAGGAAATTACGAGCACGAATCATTAAAGAGATCTAAGCTAAGCACACACCTGACATGGCAAAATCTTATGAGTCGGACATGTTGAGAGACACGAGTTAACATACATAGCGAGTTTATGACATGAGGTCAATACTTAGAGATTTTCAGAGTAAGAATGAGACCGTTATCTGAATAGGTCATTTAGAATCTTGGGGGCCTATACATAGGATTGGATAGAGCGTAACTTTAACTAAGCATAAGAGAAATCATTTGAATCTAAAGAAATTGGCATTCCCTAGCTATTAATGTTGAGACTCCTCTATTATGACACCTAAAATCTGACTCCGCTCATAGACTTATAATCTCCCCCTTGGCTTAAAGCCGTTGTCCTAAGGTTCCCAGATCTTTCTTAGGGTCGGGCTAAACCACTAACTCGTGACCTTCAATTCTCCTAGAAGGCTATCACCATGGCTTCATACATATAACTATTCCACACCCTCCACAAAAAAAATCTCATACTACAATGTAAGAAGGGATCTTGTACCTTATACAGTAGTTCTTGGGACTAGCAACATGCACGGTTTGATATGAAAACTTATAATATACCTGTAACTACATATGAGGTTGGATGCCACCTGCACTAGGTAACCTGCTCTACTGAGATGGGCGACTCGTCAGAGCAGCTGATCTGGTGGTTGGAGCACTGGCTCTACCCTTGCCCTGCTTATCCGATGGGCAATCCCTGCGCATGCATTTGGGCTTACCACACCTAAAACAAGAATCCTTGCCAATCAAACATTTCATCGGGTGGTTCCTACCACAATTTTTGCAAGCTGGCCAACTAGACGTGGTTGTTGAAGGGGTGGCCAGGGCACAACCTCTCTGGCTATCCTTCTTGGCTGAAGAGCAATCTATGAGTTTATGACTGCGCCGACCACAATAGAAGCAAACATATTAACCCACCAAGCACCTTCCCAGGTTGTTCTCTATGCAACACCTGCAAACTGGGTAAGTAATCTCCCTCACCCTGGGCTTGTTTCCTGAACCTGAGCTAAAGACCTCTACTGGGGTTGAGAGTGACTCCCACTACTTGACCCTTGCGGGGAACTCTCCAAGCCTTCGGTCCTAGGCCTTTTTTTTCTTTTTTATCCCCCCTTAAACTCTCCATCCATACTTGAACCACCAACTTAGACAGAACCTCCTTGTGAAGTCTTGAACCCTAGTAGCTGCCACCTCTCTGATAGGGTTCGCTGATGTGATGGTAATAATGCTCAAACTCATACTTTATGACAATGTATGAAGGGGTCGTTTTCAATAAAGAACCCAACTAAGAGGTCGGGGTCGAACCCAAAGGGAATAGGGTAAGATCTAGACTAATGCCGGTAATTGAACTTGTTCGTGAGTTATCTCCAAATTAGGGGGTTTAAAGAAAATAGTATTAAAAAAAAGATTATAGGTGTGATTTAAATCAATAATTGCAAACAACTAGGATAAGTGTTCCCCATGGGTTCATAATTTTGGGGTATATACATGTGATCAATCCCAATGCTTACATGTAGAACTGATAACTAGGGTTCATCCAAACGACTGGTTCGTCCCTATTGGATGACTATACTCAATCACCTGGTCAGGTCTCATGAGAGATTTCAGACTAACCATTATCAATATGCTCTAAATTTAACTATCCTGCGACCACAGCTAAAGCTAATACAATGATCATAAAGATCAAAGCTTTGTTGTAATTCTCCTTTCCTAATCTGTACTCCTCTAGGTTCAAGAAGGTAAAGAATTTGGTCAAGTCCTAACATTGAACTCTGTTAAGAAATGTTTAAACATGAAAGAATGCAATACAAGCTTTTTGCATTGGTTTTGAATAATTTTGTGCAACCCTAGTTTTTTAATCCACCATGGTTCCCACAACCCCTAGTTGTGGAGGTTTTATCCTCTCATAGTTGTAAGATTAGAATTTTTTGTTATACCCCAGAAGCTCAAAGATCGGACCCGGGAGTTGAAAGGGGAAAACTATGGAATTGATATTGCAGGAACAGGATGAGTTGTGGGACGACTCGTGAGGAGACCTCACGAGTCGTCAAGTGACCCGTGGGCAAGACTGGAATAAATAAAGAATCGAGGTCCCCACGAGGGAGAGAATTACTCATGGTCAACCAACACTAGTCTTCATGTCACTCATGGGGTGATGTTGGAATTACATTGGTAGAGGTAACCAGTGTACCTAACGGATGGGACCCCACGAGTCGTGACCAGTCCCAATGAATCGTGAGGTGAGTCGTGAGCAACCAGGTTGAAAAGTAAGGCAGTGTACATGATGGAAGGTGACCATGAGTCGTGGTCTCGAGGAACGAGTTGTTGTGTCCCCCGTTACAAGCCCCAGTAGATTAGTTAACCAGTGCACTTGACGAGCGACTCGACGAGTCGTTGCCCATCCTGACGAGTCGTCAGATCACCCGTTAGGGTCACCGAGCAGTGTTTTCCTGCGAATTCAATAAGGGTCTTTTCATAATTCTTAAGTTCCTAAGACCTATACTACATTGTTTAAGGCTTGTTTTAGTAGATTTTAAGCAGGGTAAAACCTATTCCAAGCCGTTCTTCCCATGCATGCAAGTTTGAAGGTTTGTAGAGGAGGTTCAAGGTGAAATCTCAAGGTTTTCAATTGGAATCTCAGCTGGGCAATTAGAGGGTGGTAAAATTCACCATTCCCATGTATGTAAGGCTATGAGTGGGTGTTTTCTTCCACACCCATTCCCAATCCCTATCAAAATATGATAAATCATCTATAATCAGTTTGGGGTTTTACTCAATTGCAAGATTCTTCAATCTCTATACATGGGTATGATTAGATTGTATTTATATTGATGATTTATGAAGCTTGAGTAGATTCTAAATTGTTTCCCTTATAAAATTTGTTTTTCCAAAATTGAATCTAAAACATCCATGGATAGTGAGTTCATAAAAGAAGTGATTTATGACAAATTTGTCATGATGATGAAGTTGATGATGAAAAACATGTTTCTAAAACTACCCATGATCTATGTTGTTTTTTAAAAAAAAATTGATTAGATCCAAGTATGATGGAGCTTTGGGTGATGCCCACATGTCGATTTAAAGTGATGATTTTCCCGACATAAACTTACCACATTGTTAAAGTGAAATTTCCCAATTTTTATTATAAATTCTAGCTTGTGGTATGTTGAGTAAATATTCCTATACGTAGCTTACCACATGATTTAGAGTAGATGCTCCCACCTATGATCGAGCTTGTGGTATGTTTCGAAATAAAACTTCTCATATGCATGGTTTCATAATTGAGATGTAGGTAATTATTAAGCTTTATCAATAGACAATGTTGAGCTTCATATCCATATGATGTCTAGTCTATGCATGATTTTATTATGAGCTTTTTCAATAGACAATGTTGAGCTTCCTTTCACACAATGTTGAGTATGCATGATTTCATGTTGAGCATCGTCAATAGACGATGTTGAGCTTCGTTATATACAATGTAGAGCATTGCATGTTTTGGGAGAAGAGTCTAGCACCGAGTGGGTTAAGGTAATTACCCTATGCCCCAGAACTACGCGCCAATATAGNATTATATTATTGGGACCTCCCTTGTGAGCGATCCCCAGCCCAATTAGCCCTTCGCTTGATATCGATATCATGGTAGCATCCTTAGCCCTATCAAGGTTTGGGACGGCTCTGCCCACTTGAGTGTGATAGTCGGGACAACGTAATCACTATCGTGGTATGTCGGTTAAGTGACGAGTCTCCCACTATCTATATCTTTCAGATTTGCATATTCATTTATCATGATGATTACCTTATGCATGCATGTTCTAAAAGTAAGGTTTGAATCATTGTTCAACTTTTGATATAAATGTTATGTTCAGCTTTGAGTCATGCGAGTCAGTCATGATGTTGTAAAGCTAAGCATGGTCATGTCATGATAAGATTTCGATTTTAGAATGAATGCATGTAGCCCTTCTACTTATCCTTGAAAGCTTATAATATGGCATGAATGTTTTAATAGTTTTACTTTGCTTAAGCTATTTTACTTACCTTGCATACTCGGTACATTCCACGTACTGACCGCATACTTTCTATGCTACATCGTTTCATGATGCAGGATCTGGCTCTCAGGTTCATCCCCGCTCATAATCGCTTATCAGAGTTAGCACCTGCGTGATTGGTGAGTCCTCATCTTTCGAGGACTAGTCTTTCAATTTCTTTTGCGTATTTTAGTTTTCGTATTGTTGAGTTAGTTGGGGGTTTTGTCCCATCAACTCGTCTCGACTAGAGGCTTTTTAGACTTATGTATCTATAGCTTCGGATATTATTCTGATGTGTCATTGTATGAGACTTCCACTGAGTTTATAATTATGCTTTCTTCATGTTTATTAAATGAGTTAGTTGAATGCTTATGCCATGGGTCGACTTGGGGTCTCTGGGAGTCCCTTGTCCCATGTCTACGATCCGGGTCTACGCTCGGGTTATGACATTTTTATTCATAGATAAACACATAATTAAATACTTACAACAACAATTGGATGAAAACACAATTGGATTATCAAAGAACTATCCCAAGAACAATGTAGGAAATCAAGAATTGCTCCTCAAAACTTGATAAAAATTCACAAAAGTAATTCTTCACAGGTCTACTAACTCAATTTTTTCATTCTCTAACTAAAATAAAATATAAAGTCTCTTTATACAGACATTAGAAATATTTTTCTAAGATAACAGGGAGTTTTGCATATCTGGT
>JACEIK010000158.1:363589-376114 GCA_018107945.1 Datura stramonium | reverse complement strand
GTAGGACTTTAAAAGTCAGCCCAGAAAAATAAAAGCGACCGCTTCGGGTCGCTTCACGCTTCGACCCGCTTCACGCTTCGACCATAGAAGCGTGCGCTTTCATTACCTGAGTTCGCTTCTGCCCAGTTGAAGCAGCTTTATGTCGCTTCGCTTCGCTTCGCGCTTAAAGCGACGAAGCGTGCGCTTTTATGAACACTGCTCTCAACACTACCTAGTGAAAAATGATAGGACGATGGCCATTAAGCTAGTGATGGGAGGGCTAACTGTTAACATAATTAGTGCATATGCACTGTAGGCGGGTTGGACGAGGAGGTCAAGAAACTCTTCTAGGAGGAGTTGGACGAGGTTGTGAGAGGCATCTCGCTTACCAAGAACCTAACTTAGGAGGTGATTTTAATGGTCACACAGGGACCACTTCGAGAGGATATGACGATGTACATGGCAGTTTTGGCTTTGGGGGATAAAAATGAAGGAGGAGTTTCGCTCTTACACTTTGCAAAAGCTTTTGAGTTGGTCATAGCTAACTTTAGCTTCCAGAAGAGGGACGAGCACTTGGTGACCTACCGTAGTGTGGTGGCTAACACTTTGATAGACTACCTGCTCCTTTCCTCCTTATTAGTAGTAGTATTTAGCAATTGCATAGTTTCTTATTCTTCAATGTGTTTTTTATCTGTCATTGCATTTGCTTTGTACCTTGATATTTTGCTACCATATTTTCTTCCAACTCTGCTTCGAGTAACTTCTCTTTTGAGCCGAGGGTCTATCTGAAACAACCTCTCTACCCCACAAAGGTAGGGGTAAGGTCCGTGTACATCTTACCTTCCCAAGACCCCATTTGTGAGATTACACTGGATATATTGTTGTTGTTAATAAAAAATGACAATTGGGTGGTTTCTTTCAATTTGGCGGAATTCTATTAGTTTGGTCTGCTCATATTATTCTTCTTTTTCAAGTTCAGAATTATTAAGCATAATTAACATTTGACGAAGTGCTCCTTATTTTGTGTTCATTTCAGATTGACTTTTGGAGGGCAAAAGAGGACGAAGAGTAAATATTTTCTTTTACTTGGGAAATTCCAGCCTTCCAGGTTATTTCGTGGTTGAGTGGTCAGTCATCTGATTGTACTATTTCCGGCGTCTGGCAACTCTATACCTAGAAATTGTCTAAGCAGTCCAAAGAAAAATGTAGAGGAGCAATCGGACTTGAAAATAAGCCTTTGATGATTTCCAGATTGGTGAGAGCCATATTGGTACTCTTCAAGGGCCCTTTGATTGATTGATTCTAATTTGGATAAGAATTTTTAATCTGTTCTCCAGATGGTAGAATCTTCTATATTTATATACAGGATTTTAGCATAACTTGGTGGATAAGAGAATAATAGCCTTATACTGAAATGCTGAGGAGGGTAAAAGAAGGTTGCACTGTTTCGATATTGAATTACCATCAGAAGCGTACTCTTGTGAATGTAAAGCTAAAATGGGCTAAAGATAGTGTCTTGGACGGTGTAGTAGCTGGAGGTAGAGAACTAAAGGCGGGAACTACACTAGTTTCGATCATTGCCTCACAATCCAGTTCTGGTCTTCCTATTTACCATCTCCAAAGCAAGCATGGGCAGCTTGGGCTCCCTCGTGACTTGAAAGTCTCCACTTTCCTTAGGCGATACCCAAATATTTTCCAGGAATTTTCTTGTCGTGATACTGCTGGCACTCCTGTTCCGTGGTTCAAATTAACTCCTGAGACCTTAGAGTTTCATCATGAAGAAGTTATTGTTCTCCGCCAGTGCAGCACGGATATTGTTAATAGGCTGAGAAAGCTTTTGATGATGACCAACGAGAGGATGCTTCCTCTTCAGACAGTGGATCAGTTAAAATGGGATTTAGGCTTGCCACATGATTGTGGTAGTTCATTGATTATAAAATATCCTGAGCTGTTTAATTTGGTGGACCTTCCTGATGGTCGTGTTGGTCTGAAGCTTTTAGCATGGGATCACAAATTAGCTGTTTCCCATTTGGAGGCAAATTCTGCAAAGGAAAATGGGACCTTGATGTTTCCTATTGGATTCACCCGGGGTTTTGGATTAAAGAGAAAATGCATGGAATGGCTAGAGGAATGGCAAAAGCTGCCTTATACTTCTCCTTATGTAGATGCCTCTCATTTGGACTCAAGGACAGATGTGTCAGAGAAGAGGATAGTTGGAGTGTTTCATGAGCTTTTGCACCTCACCTTACAAAAGAAAACAGAGAGGAATAATGTTAGCAATCTTCGTAAGCCATTGGAATTGCCTCAGAAGTTCACAAAGGTCTTCGAGAGACATCCGGGGATTTTTTACATTTCTATGAAGGGTGACACGCAGACTATTGTCCTTAGAGAAGCTTATGATCGCAATGAACTGATTGAGGAGCATCCCCTTGTTCATATAAGGGAGAAATTCGCGAATATGATGAAACAAGGTTTTCTAGATCGTAGTAGAGGGTTATATAAAGACAATAGCCAAGGTCCAAAAGAGGAGTCATTGGCAAGTAGTTTTGTTGGTGAGACCTGTGGAACTATATATTACTCTGATAAAGGCTCAGATGCTAGTATGCGTTTAGAACATGAAGCGAAGTAGATAAAGGTCCTTCAAGAATGTTGAAGTTATAAGCTGAGAGGTGATTGGATTGACTATTACAGGTTCTTAGAAACACGTGGAAGCAGATTGGATATGCTCTTTGCGTACGAATAACTGTAGATAGAGGTCCTTAATGAAGTACTGTTGAAGCTAGAAGCTGAGAGGTGATTAGCTGTAACTTTGAGATTCTCATTTCTCATCTAAATTTGCAAAAAAGTTCTTCATAACGTTGAGGAAATCTTTGCTTATGATGTGGTCCTTATTTTAGTTATTCAGAACAAATCAAAGAAGACAGCTATTTTATATCAAGAAGAGGGAATTAACTAATGCAACTGAAAGATGAGCTAAGACTGTTAATTACTCCCTTAATGGCATCATATCAATGTGTAGTGTTGATGGTCTTTCCTTCTCTAAGAAGTATTTAGCTAGTAAGTTCATTTATCTAATTTTAGTTTCTGAAGGCTGGAGGAAGGCTTTGAGAGTCTGTGTTAGATATAGTATGCTCTTGTTGTTTGAGAATGCTATGAGACAGTGTATGTCAGTGTTGTCACCAAGTTCTCTCCATCATACATCATTCATTCTTTTTCATTTTAATTTAGATTTTCAGGTCCCATGAATGAATCTGAGCCACTGTGGAAAAGAATAAAACTAAAACTAGAACTTGAGAACATGGATAGAAACAACATCTTTGGTTTCACTTTATCTGTATGAATTAGTATTTTGCTTTTTATATGGGGGTTATAACTTGAATTTAATTAGCCTTGAAATGTGCATTTGCAAAGAGAGTGTCAACTTTGCCTTTTGGTTTGCTAATTACCTTTCGAGAAGTTAAATTGAAATTAGCTATTCTTTAAAGCAGTCCCCCTTAATACTTGTCTACCAATATCAAACTACTTTCAACTTTTGTATTCATAAAGCAAGTACACAAATTTGTATCCATCAAAAATTTTGGTTGCTGCTTTAATATTGTAGCTAATGTTTTCATTATTCTGTTCTAGTGATAAAGGAACCATGCACATTCATTCCATGTTTACCCAACTTGGGGGAAACATCAATTTTCATGTTTTTAATCCGATTTCAGAAGAATTGTGTAAGTCTTGATAAAATTTCCAGCAATCAAACCTAAATATTGTTGAAACCAAACTCAAAATTTTCAATAAGCATTAAAAAGGCACAAATTTAAAAATTTAAAAAAAAGACAGCTGTTGTACTAAATTTTCGTTATGTGCGGAGTATGAACAAGGACTAAACCACATGGATCTGTTATACGCAATCGAGACTATTTTTACGAGACTAATACTTAAAAATAAATTAAAATGAAATCTAAATATCGCCTAAACTTTTCAAGTATTCCAAAGGAGGAATCTTGCACCTAACCAAAATTTTTGATTTATGAGAAAAAGAAACAAAAAATCAAGATAAACAACTGAATTAAATTTTTGGTTATGCCTTATCTCATTTCTTTTTCACATAATCCCCGAGATAAAATATAAGTAAACAAAAAGAGATTAAATGATCTAAATATTTTTACTTTTCAATATTAGCATGAGTATAATTGTGAACATAAATATATAACAAGATGGTATTTATTTTAAATTTATATGAGAATATGTTCAAAATTTAAATATCATATGATATCAGGAGTTATTGTTTTCATGTCATTGAAATGAGAACATGATGATTTGTAATTTATTTTATTTTTTTAAAGTTTGTTTCATTATTCGAGTTATTAAAATTTTATGACCTTTACAGAAGAAATTTGTATTTTAATAAACAAAGAATCTGAAAATGCCATTGTGTTTTTTCAAAAAAAAAAAAGAAATATTTACAAATTGCGAGGCGAAAAGAGACCTTACTGAAAACACTAAGTAGCATGATGCAAATTTGTAGAGAAAACAATTTTCACCATCAGAAACATGAAGCTAAGATCTCACATTCTCACTCTCCATTAGCAAAAACCTTCACTGAGCTTCCATTGATATTTACCATTTCCTATCACAATCCAACAAACCCTCTCGAAATGTTTCAATCCTTTTGATCTTTTCAACAAATTCCACAACTCCATTCCCAATTAATTTTTCTTCCAAATGTCAGCCCCTAATAAACCTTCCCGTGGTTTCTCATTCTTTAACATCACTGCCGGCATCGGCGGCGGCGGCCGTGGCAGAAGATCCAATGCGACGGATCTACCACAACCCCAGCTGAAGCTGGAACCGGATAGAGAAGTGTATAGACCCGGTGATCCGGTAACCATTACTGTTGAAATCAAGAACCCAACTACATCTTGTTCTTTGCTTATTGAAAAACTTAGTTTTGAAATTAAAGGGATCGAGAAATTGGATACCCAATGGTTCTCCACAACTAAACCGTCTCCTGATTCTAAGCAACGCAGAGGTTCTTTCTTGAATTTCCTATATGTTTTCTTTTCTTATTTAGACATCTCTTTCTATTTCTCAATCCACATTTATCTGTGTCTTTCTGCATTTTATTTACTCAATCCCATTTTTGTTGTCTTAGTTTGACCAAAGATGACATATCATTAAGAGAAGAGTTGAAAATCTTACTCAGTTACCAGGTTGGAGTTCTCCCTACCCTGTTACCTTGGTCTGCCAATTGCCAGATTGAAGTTCTCCCTA
Organism: Datura stramonium; assembly: GCA_018107945.1. NCBI lineage: Eukaryota > Viridiplantae > Streptophyta > Magnoliopsida > Solanales > Solanaceae > Datura > Datura stramonium. The sequence goes on along the minus strand of JACEIK010000158.1, from coordinate 370,870 downwards.
CCCTGTTACCTTGGTCTGCCAATTGCCAGGTTGGAGTTCTCCTACCTTACCTTGGTATGCCTTTGGGTACTTCCTAAAAGGACAGTGCAACATGGAATCCGATGGTAGAAAGGGTCGAGAAAAGGCTTATAGGTCGGTAGATGAGGTACTTGTCAAAAGGGGGAAAGGAAGTATTAATCAAGAGTAGAGTAGCATTTCCACCTACTTCATTTCCGTATTACAAGCTTCAGCTTGTGTGATAGGCAAGATACGAAGACTAAGAAAATATAGTTGATGGAGCAAGGGGACATCACCTAATTAGTTTGAAACTTGTTACGTCTCCAAAGAAGTGGAGAGAGGGGCTCGGAGTAAAAGTTCTTCAGGTCTTTAATAAAGAATTGCTAGGGAAGTGGCTATGGAGATGGACTAGAGGTGCACTCACTACGGAGAGAGGAAATAGTGGAAAAATATAAAACCTTGGAAAAGGGGGTGGAGGACTAGAAACATCAATAATTCATATTGGTTATGAGCTTTGGAGAGAAACATTATGAAGGGGTTGGATGATTTTAGTGGTAAATATAACTTTTAGGGTAAGAGACAGGAGTAATGTTAGTTTTAGGGGGCAACAGTAGTGCGGGAAATATCAACAAAGCTTAAAGCCAAAGAGAGATGACAATCCAACAGAAATGGAAATCACAAGGGAAGTATCATTTGGGTTCTTCAATTCAGAATGAATCTTCAGGACTGGAAATAGAGGAAACTTCCAAATTTTCTTGATATGCTCTACAAACAAACATAACAATGTCAGGACTACTGGAAATGGGAGTTAGAGAATACTGGTCATTTCTCTGTAAAATTTTATTATGTTGAGATGCTAACTAGAGATGAATCAGTTTTCCCACACTTATTAATTTGGTTCCAGGGCGCCAAGAAAGGTTTGTGTCTTCATACGGTTAGCGGATAGCGGAGAGGTGTGAAAAGAGTCTAGCTACTTCCTTTACCAACTTATCTAATGTCTTTGTTTCCACTACCTGACAGTGTAGAGAAGAAGTTGGACAAGATTAGAAGAGACTCTCTGGCATGGTAGCAATGATTGGAGGATCTTTCATCTTGTAAGGTGGGACAAGGTGTGGTTGGATAAAAAACAGGTGGGCTTGGGATCAGAAAATTTGAAAATTCATAATAGTAGCTTACTTATGAAGTGGTTATGGAGATATAACAAAGAACAAAGAACAAAGAAGCTTATGAAGAAGGGTAATATTTGGAAAATATGGGGATCATAGCTCCCGGTACTCAGGTCCTGCGCAATCCACTCATGGTTTAGGCATATGAAAACATATTTGCTGCCTCTAGCCCACTTATGTAGTTAACACAAATATTAAAATTAGTAACGGCAGGAATGCAAGGTTCTGGCAGGATGCTTGAATGGATCATACACCTCTAGTGATTTTTGTACCATGATCATTATAGTATCAACAACTCCACATGATCTCTTTTCTTTCAATGCTGGAGTGGTAGTAGTTGGTGCATTTCTTTCCGAAGAACTGCTTTGACGAGGAGATTCCCTGGGTAACTCTCCTCTTGAAGGACCTAGAACAAATTTCACATAATAAGGATGCTGAGGACTGCATTGTTTGGACAAGACAGCAGGATGGGCACTTCTCTGTCAATTCATGCTGCAAGATACTCAATAATGTGGGGGGCAACTCTTATCAATTTGCAATTGAAACAACTATGAAAGTCCAAGGCACCTTATAAAGTTCATTGCTTTATGTGGTTGGTAGCAAGTAATGCATATCCCATGCACATCAACCTTCAGACGGGGTATGATTATATTCAGTAGGTGTTTCTTCTGTAGCAGTGAGGTGGAAAGTGATAGCTGCTTATTTCTTCATTGCCCCGTGGTTTAGTCTCTTTTACTTAATCTTTTCAGGGTGCCACTCTTATGCCTTACACTGTAAGATCTACTAGTCAACTGGAGCCCTAGGCGAATCAGTATAGAATTAAGGAAGATATGGAGCACAATCCCTGCTTGTGTTTGCTGGGTTATATGGAAGGAAAGAAATGCCAGATTCTTTTGAACGGATGACTGATTATCTACAGAGGTTCAAATACAACTATTTATGCCATTTGACTTGGTATAATCTACAGGATGTAGAGGATGAAGATAGTATGCTAGATTTCACAGGATCTTTACAAAAATGGGGATATGTGCATCGGGAAGCCTTCTTTTTATTTTGTGCAGGAGCTTTATTGCCTTGGCACCATCTTAGTACTAAGCTGATTTGTCTTATTATATATATTACTTGCACTTTCAGGAAAAAATGAGTAAACTTGTATTGAAGTTGGTAGTTAACGATATGTAAGAGGACTCTTCATGGAGAAGTCTTAGTTAGATGAAATAATGGAAGTTTTCTAATTGCTGGAATCCCAAATTATGAAGGCATAGTTATTGAGAATATTTTAAACCAATTTCTTGATAATTCTCTCAAGGCAATAGCATAATTATCAGGAATACTCTATAGAGTTTCGATGATTTTCTTGCCTTTCAACAATTGACATGCATGTTTAGTACTAAAATTACTAAACATGGGTGTGAGGTGCATCTAACAGCAAGTCCAAATGGTTGTGCTCATGTCTCATCCATTATGTTGCAACTACTATTCATAAAATATGTGAGATCCTTAAGATCTTCATCAGCTGAGAGGGCACAATCCAAATTTATGTAGGCCTAAATATAATATGCTACATTGGATGAATGAATTTTCCTAATTATCACAAAACTTCTTTTGGCCAATGGGCTGAAACTGTTGATCTTTTAAGAAAAAGATTCTACGTTTGCTCTGCATTTGTTGTTACTAAAGATATATGTTCTTATATCTTGTTATGCTTTTTGTGATTCTTTGAGATTTAACGTTTTTACTCTTCCAGGTGAGTATGTTTTTATGGACAACTTGGCTCCTGCATTAATATCAAATCAGGTTGTCTCCGCCGGTAGCTCCAGAAAATGTAAGTTTAACCTTTCGCTATACATTATCTTCATGTTTCTTACTCATTCTAATCATATACATGATATTCATTTAGCTCTGTGTTGTTTCTTTTAATGGATAAACATGCAAAGAGCTTTTTCCTAAACGTAGGCAGCAACAGGTGTCAACGTGGTACTATACTAGGTAATATAATAGAAATAAAATTTAGGGTACTTGGTTATGTAATAGCAATACAAAAGAATGTTAGTTTTGTATCGATAGTCAATGTTTGATAGCAGAATCTGGAAGTTTAATAATTCAGTAAAACCGTAAGTTTTTGGTTAAAGATGACAATTTCATTGAGCTCTGTATTTTTATTTGAGTGATGAAGCCGGTCGTGGTAAGAAGGACTTTACTTGAAATCATGTCAAAGCCCTACTACATTGTAGGGAAATCAAGGGAAATTTGTTGGAAGGAACTTATTTTAGCAAAACTAGAAATTCTTGAAAAGAACATGACAACCACAAGGCAAAATCCGATTAATCATTTGAATAAATCACATAGCTGAATCTAATTTTGTTTATAAGAAGAGGACTTTGAGAACCCTAATCACAAACTCGTTAAGATTCCTAATTCTTGTAATGAAAAAGTAATGGAAAGGAAAGAATTATCATAAAATAAGTCCTAAAGCAACTTGGAATCTTGTAATAAAAATAAATGTTGCACGGATCCTTCTTTTGTTCGTATGTACTCATTTCGAGAGTCTAACATGGTGTTAGTACTTTCTAGGAATTCTTCGAATATTCTATGAATTAGAAAAAACTAGACATATACGTGTCCTAGATTTTTTCACGCTATGTTGGCTAGTACTCTTACTCAAGTCCATTTAGCATTGATTAATTACCTAATTAAATTGTACTTATCTAATAACTCAGACCATAGAGGACTAGGTTATTGTTTCGAATCACCGGATCAATAGTATTTGTATTGTCTAACCTTTTTCTCTTTGACTATTATGCTCCTGCATCACTGGGTTTTTTGTTACCCAATTAACATAGCACATTATTCTCCAGATTAGCGTATCTCGCAAATTGGATATTACCAACACCATTATGGATTTATTAGTAATTCGCCGTTGTGTGTATAAGTTATCTCATTATACGTCACGACCCAAACTAGATCTGTGACCGGCATCTGACAGCATCTCCTCTGCCAAAGGAACCCTTTTCCCTAGTTCCTGTCATTTTTGATGTGCCATTCATGACACTATCACGTCATCGACACCACTCATACCCAAATATAAATAATTCTAGAATTCTAGCAACCCATTAGATTGACATCTCTATAATAACATCAACAGGGTAATTAAGTCAATCTATAAGTCATCACGACACAACGTAAACTCGGTAGGACCAAAAGATTCAGAAATAGCTTGGGAGCCTCTAGGAGTATCAAATACATCATGAAAATCCTTCGGGCGCAGCACGGATAACTGAAAAGTAAATAAGAAAGAAATACCATTGAGGCCACTGCAGAGATGCAACTGAGGCTCACGTTGGAACTGGAGGAGAAGATGCAGGTACTCAGGTGGTGTCTTCAGGTGGAATTGTTTTTGAGAATGGGGAAAAAAAATAAACAGGCCCATATGTGGAAATGTAGTGTTACATAATTAAGTATGCGGTTCTCTCTAACCACTTAAGCTTTTCAAGGAGTTGGGTACACAATTTTAGGAGGTAACAGGTACTCAGTGAATTAGATGAGGTGCACACAAATGGTCCGGACACCCATTTTACAAAAAGAAAGTCATACTAACCAAAGAAATATATAAAATGGAAGGAGAGTTGAGGATATACCAAAATAATTCCTTGAAGTTTTGCGCCGTTTGTACAAAACTTGGTTAATTAACTTAGGATTTACATGGCGTTAAATACATGTTTTTACTTTCACTTTTAGCATGCACAAAATGATGTTGTCTTGAATGCCGACTACTTGTGGTTAGGTTACTTCAATGCACAGGTTAAACCTCTACTGCAAAAAAAGTGGATTGACAGAGGACAGCCCATGCCTCATTTTCTGGGGCCAACTTAGCTTTTTTATAGTTGATAATTAATATGCTTGCAGCCTGTATGCATGCACTGCCCATATTTATTTTTATTTGTAAAAGAAAATATTCAGTGATCTGAAGATTTAGTTCATTTGTGGGACGGCGGACCCCGAACAAAGTGTTCAACATTACAAATGCTCCGAACAGTACTGCTTTAAAGGTATTCAAATTTTTTTGACATGGATAAAGGAAGGATCTATTTTTATTTTGCAGTTATGGTGCGAACAATTCTACCAAGCACCATACCACCATCATACAGGGGTGCAACCATTCGTTACCTTTACTATGTTAGAAGTATTTTATCTGGACGATACTTGATAATGGAAAATGGTCACTTCAGTGAAGAGTCTATACAAGATCTTGCGGAGCTGGTTAGTTCCTTGCTGTTCTGTTCATCTTTCATTTATCCTTATCATCTTCATTTGATTTGATTCATATTTTGTCTGCTTTCAAGAGTTATCCTGCTTCTTTTGCAACATGCTCTTGTAATTGCATGTCTGATTTTTCTGCGTCGTTCTCAATATGCAGAGTGCAATTTGGTCATGTGTTTTATTGTTTACCATTTCTGACATTTCCGGTAGGCGGTAGCCATATTATTCTGTTAATCAGCAGCTTTTCAATCTTGGATTTATTAAGAATGCAGCTATGTTACAGAGTTTACATTGGTGGTAATTGTTGCATTGTTTTCAGTCTCATTGACCTTTGGTAATTGAGAATGGAATTGAGAGAATTTGCTCTTACCTTTAAGTTTCTATTCATTTGTATGCAAATCAATGACTAGAAAATTCCTGTTCCATTGTGAAAAAAAGAAAAGAAAAATCACTGCCCACCTGAAATACAAATAAAACATATAATCATTTAATATGAAAATTGATTCCTTACAATGTATCCTTTGACTAAACTATAAAGATAAAAAAACACTACAGCTCCCACCTTTTCTCTCATTCTTCTTTTTCAGAGCAAAAAAAGGGATTTGATAAATCTATAATCCTTCTTACGAAAGATGCCAAGGCTTGAGGTTTTAGTATTAGTACAAGTGTGCAAGTTTTTTGTTCTTCTGCTTTTGGATTCTAATAGTTTCTGTATCTCAATCCATGCAGGAAACAAGAGTACCACTGCAATTATGGGTAACTCAGAAGAGTAATGGCCTTCAAAGTGACGAAGGGCGTAGTAGTGGTACTATTTTCGTATTTTGAACCTTTAAACTCATTCTCTGTTCTCTGGTTCGTGATTTAGCTGTTGAATTTTGCATGAAAAACTCCAAGTCTAAAATCATGATGAGGTCATTGTTTCTTTGAAAATATCTTCAGTAACACGGGNGCAAGGATTGTGACAAGAAAACAAAGTCAGTAAATTTGGTTCCTTTGAGGAACCACAATATACCCATATCTACTATTGTTCTTTTACTTTGGTTATCTTATTATTTTTTTCTTTCAATATTCTTTTTTCTTAGTATTTTCATCAGAGCTTCTTGCACCGTGTATTTCTCGGACCTGTTTTGAAATGTTTTTCTTGAGCCGAGGGTTGGAAACAATCTCACTACCTGACAAGGTAGGGATAAGGGTGTGTACACTCTACCCTCATTAGACTCCACTTGTGGGATCACACCGGGTTTGTTGTTGTTGTTGATTCTTGCATATGTGGTTTCTACATTATATGGAAGTTGTAAAATACCTATGAGCCCCTTAAAGAAAAAACATTGTTTTACTTGTTGTATCATATGATGACTTCTCTGAAATCCTTTTATCTGGCAGAACTTTCTTTTCCTGTGACCAGTCATATTTATTCCTACAGTGATGACAAGTCAAATGATGTACAATTACGTTACTTTGCATTACTTAATATGATATGCTGAACCGATCACTTTTAAATGGCTATGCATATCTTCTTTGTTCTTTTCTTTCTTGGCTTCTCAGTTCTGCAAATTCCACCCTTTTGTTTTTTTGGAAATACTTTTACTTTTATCTGTGGCATGATCATATTGTGCTTTTCGATTTAACAGGGATTGTTCCTGCTTCAACTCTGCTTTTGGATGTTTACTGGAAAGAGATGGATGCAGATTCTGACTGGGTAAACCATTTTGTTGCCAGTTTTACTTATTATTCAGTATTCTTCACGTGATAAAAGAAAGAATTATTAACTGTATTAAGATTCACTAGAATTTGAAAGAATAAAAACATAAAAGATGGTGCAATTAATAAAAGATGATATTCTAGTGAATATTACAAC
>JACEIK010000158.1:340993-363482 GCA_018107945.1 Datura stramonium | reverse complement strand
CCCCCCCCCCCTTATTGCTGGCCAACCTTAGACAAATGTTTACTTTCAGTGTAGCTTTCCAACTCCAGATGTTGAAAGACCAAAGTACCCTTCTATTTTCCTAAGGCAATGAGGCCTGAAAGTGAAGAAGAGGATTTTTCAATTCTTCTCCTTTTCATGCAGAAGAGGAACAACTGAAATATTTCCAGTACTCTTTGAATTAATCTCCGGGCTTCACATCAACCGGGGGAAAAGCCATACCCCATTACCTCAGTCCCTAATATAGAGCTTTTGGCCACAATCTTGGGAGTAGAAGTAGGGTCTCTACCCACAGTCTATCTTGGGATGCCATTGGGAGCTAAATCAAGGTCAAAGAACATTTAGGATGCAGTTTTGGAGAAGAGTGAGAAGAAGTTGTTTAGATGTAAAGCACAATATTTGTCCCTGGGAGGCAGGCTCAGATTGATTAATGCAGTTCTTGATGCTCTCGCAACATATATGCTATCCTTATTTCCGATCCCCTCAGGTGTAATCGAAACACTGGACAAACTCAGAAGGTTTTTCTTCTGGCAAGGAAACAAGGGAAAAAAAAATTCCATGTAGTAAAATTGAAATGATTAGTAGTAAAAGACAAGGTGGTCTTGGTATCAAATATTTGAAGAATCTTAGTAAGGCTTTAAAATTGAAATGGTTGTGGAGGTATGTCCAGGAACACATTCTGTATGGGGAAGTGTGATCCAGTGTTGTGAAAAGCGCCGAGCGCGCGCTTAAAGCGCAAAGCGAGGCGAGGCGCAGCCTGTGCGCTTTTTAAATTTGAAGCGAAGTGATTTGAAATAATCGCACACTTTGATCACTGAAGCGAGAAGCGCAGCGAGGGAAAAAAGCGCGCTTAAGCGAGGTAGTTTAATTTTAAAATTTATTTTTAAAAAAGTAAGGTCGGCGGCTAGGGTTTTCTCATTAAAATATACACGCGACCTCTTCTAGCTACTGCTTCTCTCTTCTTCTTGCGATACTATTGCGTGCTGCTGCTTCGAGCCTCTTGACATACTGGTAAGTTCTGTTCTTTCTCTTCTCCTTTCCTTCTCTCTTCTTCTTCTCCTGTTCTTCTTTCTCTTTTTCTATTTTTTTCTTTTCTTCTTCTCCAGTTCCTCTCTACTCTTTCTCTGTTTTTCTCCGTTGCTGCTGGATGCTGGTTGCTTCTTTCTTCTTTCTGTGTTTTTTTTCCTCCTCTGTCTCTGTTTTTTCCCCTCTTCTTTCTCTGTTTTTTTACTCTTCTTTATCTGTTTTTCTGTTTTTCTCTGCTGGTGAGGGAGTGTAGCAGCCAGTAGCACACTTTTATTTTCAATGGCATCAAGTCAAAAAATAGATCCGCTTGGGCGTATGGAACTGCAATGGGCAATAACTTTCACTTTTTAATTTAAGAATTAAAAGATTTGTTGAATATGTTGTTTCTATTTGAGTTCTTTGTTATTTATCTATGCATATTTAATATTTTTTTATTTTTGTATTAAATTGTGCTTTAGTTGAAAAAAGCGCGCGCTTCACTTCACACTTCTCGCTTCGGTGAAGCGAGCCCTCGTCACTTTTTCCCGCTTTGCGCTCTCCAAAACACTGGTGTGATCAAATTCAAGTATGAGGAGCTGGACTTTTGGGCCACCAAGGAGGTCAATAACCCATATGGTGTAACTGTTTGGAGTTCAATCAGAGCATGGTGACCTTTTTTAAAGAGCCACTCTGTTATCAGAGTATATAATGTTTCATAGGTGGTTGGGAGACAAAAGTTTGGAAGAGCTATTCCCTGAGATGTTTACTCTAGCACAACATGAGAGCAAAAAAGTGGCTGAAATGTGGTCTCTCCAGGCTAGGAGTTGATTTTCAAAAGAAGTTTGAATGACTGGGAAATACCTAGACTAGTTGATCTTTATAAACATTTGGAATCTTTCCAAGGTCTGAAGGATGGGTTGGACTGCTTGTGGTGGACCAGGCACAATAAGGGGCACTACAAAGTGAGTTTAGGCTTAAGATCATGAACATGACTGAGCCACAGACCTCTAAATGGCCATGGAGACAAATTTGGAAAGTTAAGATACCTCATAACATTGCATGCTTTATATGGTTGCTAGCCAAAGAGGTTGTCTGTCTTGACACATGAAAATTTGAGAAAGAATGGTATTATCTTAGTTTCAAATTGCTGCTTATGTGGGGAAGTAGCTGAGACTGTAGGACATTTGTTTTCACATTGCAGAATTACTGATCAGTTATGGAAGACTTTTATCACTCTCAGAGACATATGTTGGACAATGCCTAGCAAGAATGTTGACAGTCTTTCTAGCTGGGAGGAGGCTGGATTGGGGCAAGGAATAGAAGCTACTGGAGGATCATTCCAGTTTGTATATGGTGGATTATCTGGAAAGAAAGGAACTCGAGATGTTTTGAGGATAGAAATAGCACTCTACAAAAGATCAAACAAGACTGTATTTTGCTATTTTGTTTTTGGTCTACAAAGAATTCCTCTGTAGACGAAGAATCAATTCTAGAAGTCCTTGACTCATGTTAGGAATTTATTTTCTTAGCTTCTTAGCCTTAATAGTTTTTCTTTTGTAAAGGGGTTTTTCAGTGCTACCTTATTACTGGTTTATAATACAAAATTGTTACCTGTTCAAAACCAAAAAAAAATTCTTCTCCTTTTCTTTTCATCTTTAAATAATAAAATTGAATTTCTATGAGAATTGATTAAGAATACAGAGCAGAGGACCGTGTCAGGCTAGAAGAAATAAATTACTATATGGAGCTCTCCAGTATTGTTATTACTTATTTGATTGTGAGCTTTTACCAAATTTTTTTGCACTGTCTAAACATCAACCAAATTGTCTGGACTAGAACCCCTAGATGCCATGGGCTCTCCTAGAAGCAACTAGTCCAATTAAAACATTTGTCAACATGAGAATTCAAATTAGGAGGATAAGTAAGACATGCTTTTTTCAGCATAAATGGCCGATGTAATTCAACAAATATAGCATTAACACCCTAGAAGTAGAATCGCTTGGGTTTCGTTAGCCATCATCAGTTAGGAATGGAGCAAGGTCTGACAGTGCAAGAAATGTAAGAAGAGAAATGAAAGATTTTATCCATCATGTTTGTGGACTTCCAATTTCCTGGAGACTTTGGGGTCTCGATATCCTTGTATGACATGGATTATACTAGGAAGAATGGATGTTCAGCGAAAGCAGAGAAGAAAGCGAAATCTATCTTCTTTAACTTTGTACTTGCCAAGAGAAAACAATGTTATGATTCTAGACTAGCAGAACCCTCTTTAATTTCTTCCTCTCTGTCTATTCCCTCCCTTTATTTTCTTCTGCCACTTGTTATCTGTTTCTTTTTCCCTGGAAGGATCTGGTTATGCCAATGTAGTGCCTTAAGTTGATAGTTTATTGTAGAATAGTCAAAAGATGACGAGAACAGAGAGCGTACCTGGAGAGAACATGTTGGGTTGTTGACGTGATTTTGTGTGTTCTGCAGGCTAAAATAAATGAAACTTTTGATGGTGTGGAAGAAGGATATGAAAGTTCAAGGGATGAAGTTTCATCAGTTTCCTCCTATAATCCCATGAAAGATAATATACACCGGACATTTGGAAGCTCATTATCCTTGCGGTCTTCCTTGGCAAGGTCTTCAAGCAAAGATATTCCCCATTTTGAAGGACGGTCAAGCATATCTTCACAACTGGCACTTCCACAGATAGCTGTGGCTGATGTCTTGTATGATTCTAATGGGGGTACGACGAACAAAACCATGTCTACATACATATGATGCGTCTTTATCACTGAAATAGTTTCAGAGAATAATACTAGTCTCAGAAAACTTATCTGTTTTCATGGTTCAATGGATTAATGTCTTTGACTAAACAGGCTTTCTTTGTTTCTATGCTCTTTTATTTTCCAATGGAAATGTTACAATGCCTCTTAATCAAGCTGGCTTTTATTTTATTCTAACCAAACAAAAGCTGAGGGTTTTAATTTATTCTCCCAGCAGATGTTTTGTCCCCAAGTCAACAGCTAAATAGTACCAAGGCCTTATCCAAATATGATGATTCGATGGTACCTTCTGTCTCAGGCATGGGTGAATCTGGAGCATGTAAATCGAGCTTGCACTTCTATATATCTAATTAGTATTTGTTACCTCCATATACTCCGGCTGATGATTTGTTAACAAAAGATCCTTCATGATAATCGGTCGCCAACATTTTCTGCAGCAGAAGGGTTTATTCGAGGGAGATCTTACAACATTAGACTGGATGACCAAGTGCTTTTAAGATTTTCTCCAAAAAATTCTGAGTCAACATACTACTTCAGTGATATGGTAATTGTATTATTCAGTGTATTGCCCCTTCCATGTTAGTGCTATTAACAATGCCTATTTGCACCTGCCTGGTTGGAAACTTATACCGTCAATTTATACTTTGGCGACAGATAGGTGGAACCCTGACCTTTTTTCATGAAGAGGGTTCTAGAAGATGCCTTGAGGTAGTCCTATATATCAAAATTCATGCTTGTAATAAGCCTTAGACATGCAGTTTATTTATTAGTTTATGCATTCTGGAGTTTACTGGTCCTTTTTTTTGCCTTCTAGCTTTCAATAACACTGGAGATGACCGAGACTATTAGCCGACGCTTTGTACATCCTTCACGGAGACATGCTCCTTCAATTACTAAGGTATTCTTAAAGTGATACCAGTACTATACCTGTTGATGATTCTTTACAACTCTTTGCATGACAAAGCAAAAGTGTTTTGATGGATTTATTTAGAAGAGATAAACACTTGAGCCCCTTCATTTGGTGATTAGTCACCAATGCATTTTGAATTATTCAGGTTCATAGTGATCATCACGAGGTGGTTGCTGATTTAGTTCAGACAAGCTTCCTTTTTTCCATTCCGATGGATGGTCCTATGACTTTTTCCACTCACTATGTATCCGTACAATGGGCTCTTCGATTTGAATTCTTTACCACTCCCAAGAATGTTGACTGGTCAAGGTATGTATTTGCTTCATGTAACAGGAATGTTTTGCTGGCTTGATTGCATAATTCATTGATCAAAGACTTGGAGTTTTCTTTAAGAGGGTGCAGAAAAAGAGCAAAGCACATTACAGGAAAAGTCTCATTAAATAGAGGCTTGCAGACTTAACTAAAAAGCTGAAAAAGATCACGGACAGTCAAAGGGTCTAGAAGTACATCAGCTCTTCAGCTACTTCAATGGCCTCTTTATTTCCACCAAATACGAAGATTTAAGAAATTTGAATGTGATTATGCACAATCTTTTTCTGATTCAACCTTTTATTACTTTCATGCCTGAGAATCCATGAACAATATGCTAGCTGTTGAATAGAACTGCAGACCACTAATTACGTACTAGTGATCTCCATTTTAGTTCAGGCAAACCATCAGACTAAAGGTTCAATTGTAAATGTCATAAACCTTCGGAATAAACATATGCCAAATTCGCTAGGAAACTCACATGGAAGAAGATTCTATCACTTCTTCGTTCTAACTTAAGTAGCACTGACTGGCCAATATTTATCTATGTTCTTAATATCATTTGGGGTAACTCTTCATGAACCACTTCCCTAATAAAAGATGATAATGATGATGCTCTCCATCTTTTCACAATTATCCTGGGATACTCACATCGCCATGATGAGTCTTAAGTTAGAAACCTTTAACAGGAAATACTCTCTCACTGTCAATATCTAATTTTTGCTGTTGGTACCACTTCCATCAAAGAGGAAAAATCAAAAGACACCTTGAGATTTGTCATGATTAAAACTTCCAATCTCTATTTCAAAGTGGGAACTCTCTTGACAATTATTTCTAGTGAATCATGGAAGGTTGAAGCATGCCCTTGATTTGCTTCACTTAGATATAGTCCATTCAATTGTAAAGGAAATATGGTAATGAAAGGAACTTTATGGTCTAATCAAATGCATCACAGTTGTAATCTTGATGCTCTTTTCTCCGCTTGGTCGTTCGCCATGTCCCAATCTATTCCTGCAATGTCTATCTGATTCTGTTTGTAGATTTGCCCTTATAATTTTATTTTCTTCCTCGAATTTACTAAATTCTCAAGTTTATCCCTCTTTTATTTCTGAAAGTACTTCATGCATTATGTATCAGATATGAACATCCTCTTTTGGTAGAGGGTAGAGAGAAATGTGAGTGGGTACTTCCGATAACTGTGCATGCACCTCCCGGAGGAGCTGCTGCAGCGCAGACGAGAAATGACAAGTCATTTTCTTTGGAACCCCTATGGGTCCATACATAAAGGTAAATGGAACTCTCATCTTCTAATCTAGCTGTTTTAACTTCTGATTGATATGTACTTTGTGAGATGATGTTCCAGGTTTCTCTTTTCCATTCTCTGATGTATGCATTGACTGACTGCTGTATGCTATTTTGAGGAAATATGGTGTTAGTTACCCTGAAACTTGAGAAAAGTAGCAGCAGTTATCTCCTCTATCTTGCTTGACGCACGTAATATTTTAACTTCTGAATGGTGGTGTCATTTAGATTGGGATGTCAATAAGCATTTCGAATATATGCTGGGGAATATTTTTCAGGTCATTGATCTGAGCTTTACTTATTGAGACTTATGTGCATTTTGTATCCTTTACTTTATTTTTACAGGAGGTAAAATACATATTTTGGTGAATCTTGAAACCCAATCTTCAATGGAAGTATTTATGCATTATTTGACTCTCCTATTTTTAGCACCTTTTATCCTTTTAAGTCAACTTGATTTTCTTGGTCAACATAATAACTGTCCCAGTGATACGGTAACTGCACCATAATATTTTATTATTGTGTTCACACTTTAGTTGTGCATTTTACACCTATATATAGGTCAGTGCATTTGAATCAAGCGACAAAAACACGATAATAATAAAAAAATAATGATAATAAGTGAGAAAATACACGATTAAGTTCTCTCTATTTCTCCTATCTTCTCCAATTTTAACATATTTCGTCCTAGCAATTTTTTGGACCGATATAGGTCGCAAATGCTAGACTACAGTTGAACTAACGCATCATTACAAGAATGCATTTTTGGTGATGTCGGTAAAGAAAGGAACGTTATATTGAGATGTGGGAGTCAGTTGATTAAGTTTTGCTCATATCTTGTACAATCATATTATGTTAAGACGCTTTTCCCTTCCAAGTCTTGTAGGTATACACATTGCAAGAAGTTAAAATGTATGGCTGTTGAGATATCTCACTGTACTGAGCTAGAAAGCAGGTTCTGATTTCAGAAAGGATGAGTAGTAACTGTGTTTCACTATTATTGTATTTTAGCCATCAGTCGATATATTTCCCATTTCAATCTTTGTCGTTTGGTCTTGTACTCCTTTATATCATTTTTTGTATGATTAGAAATATATATTTTTATAGAGAACATGGGATCATTACTTTGAATTGTTATTATGTATATGATTAGAAAACGACGACTGCAAACAGTACACTTAAAATTTTTCATTCATCATGTATAAGCATGTGATGTTTCATAATCTCTCTTCATGTTCTAACCAATAATACTATATATACTTGATAACTTCTTTCATAATTTCCTTGGCTAGTTGGGCTTCTAACTACAAATTTATCATCAAGCTATTTTATTTTGCTCTCTAGTTCCTACATGCAACTGCAGCAAAATGGTTTGGTTTGAAGAGAAGATGCTCAACTGCGAATATCACAAATTTACAGGAAACATTTTTATTAAAATTGAATAAACTTGGAATACTACGATATTGCAGCTAATAAGAGTAGAAATTGAGATTCAACCATGACATGATTTATTTGGTGATAAAATTTGGATGACAGATCCACTTCAACACAATAAAATTTACACTCGTGAGACCTCAAATTTTAATGATACGATTTTCGTATATCTTCCTTTGTGGTAGCAAACATTTCAGTTACCTTCTAATTTATTCTCATATCCTGGCATTTAGAGGTTTTCGGCTGGGTAGGACTAAACTAGAGTACATAGAGTGCAAGTTCAGTATTGCATAGTAGGAAAGAAAATGAAATGTGAGGTTTCATATACAAGTCATCCCAAAGACAGGAAGCTTCAAGTATATTTGATTTATTATTCAAGGAAATAGAGAGAGAGAGATCGACTAGCATGTTGCATATCATATTGGAGCACTGTGAAGGGAATGGAGGCTCGCATCCGGTGTCTATATGAGAAGAATAATACATTGAGACTTAAAGGTAAGTTGTAAAGAGTGATCATAAGACCCACTATGTTGTAAGGGGTGGAGCGTTGGCCAGTCAAGAACTCACGCGTCTAGAAGATGAAGGTAGCAGAGATGAGGATGCTTGGATGGATGTATGATATACTAAGAGAGACAAGATAAGGAACGAAGATATATGAGGCAAAGTGAGAGTAACCTGGTTGGTGGATAAGATATAGAAAGAGAGATTGATGGTTTTAGCATGTGAAGAGAAGCGTAGATGCCTTGATGAAGAGGTGCGAGAGGTTGGCGGTGATAGGTTGGAAGAAGTAGAGCAAAAAAGAATTGGGGAAAGGTGATTAGATAAGACATGACACATGTTCAACTTACTGAGGATATGACCTTAAATAGGAGAGCACATAGGTCGAGAATTAGAATAGACGGTTAGTAGGTAGCCGAGTATTTTTTTCTCTTTTTTCAGTGGTAGAGCATGGTCTTAGTTTGGAACACCTATCTGTTCCTTTAGCATTATTTTATTATTTATTTTATTAATATTGTTGTTTCTTCTACTTTGATTATCTTTACTATTTCTATTGTCAATGTTTTTCTTTCTTCAATATTTTTATCATAGCATTTACTCTTGTGTTTCTATCAAACTGTATGGAAAATGATTTTCTTGCAAGTGTTTGCTCGATTTGTTAAATTAAGATCATAATTTTAAATTATAAAATTATGTTGATAATGCTGGTTTATATCCAAGTTGATTTAGATGAAGTTGTATGCCTCAACTTATAGCTAAACCATTGGTTATTTATGAGAACGAATCTCTCAAAAGAAATTTGATATGAGATGTGTTGTCTAAAATGTAGTTGTACTTGTACGCATCAAGCCACCAAAGTTCCCCTATCACAATTGGTTCAGGGTCAAGAACCAAATAATGTTTATCTAAAAATTTAAATTTGCGGTATATGATTCAATTACTCCACTACACACACAAAGATTGGTTCCCAAATAAGGTTTAGGTAAATGTTACATTTCTTAATWTTGGGGGGAGGGGGAGGGGATGATATGCAGTTGGAAAACAAGTTGTATGTAATGAATCATCACTAGTATGGTCCTCGGTCAAAAGATAATTCAAGTTAATTTTCAGACGCATTTATTGACGTTATGTTATAATTCAGTTGCAAATGCTCCAATGAGAAGTCCTTGAAGGATAGATTCTATGAAATGCCTGAAAGTTATAGACCAATGGGTCCTTGAAGAAGGAGAGGAACAAATGATCAAGATGGTCATAATAATGAGGCAAGTGCTTTAAAAAATCACCATGACATAACACTTCATAAAACCTTGGCAAAGATTTAGATACTTGAAAATAATAAAAAATAAAGAGATCTTATTAAGTTACGTCACATTAGAATCGATATCAAAATGACTGTTGTCGATGGTATCTTTGATATAATGTAGAGCTCAATATTATAAATGATAAAGAGGATCTTGAATTCAAATCTATAGAGTGTGGACAGATAAATAATTGGCCAAATAAAAAATACAATTCAAGTATATTTTATTTTACTTGTAGAAGTGAAAATTTGGACCTATAGTCCAAAGACCTCAAGATGTCATGTTAGTGTGGTATAAATAGATTTCCGCGCCAAAGGTAAAATAAAAAGTAAAACCGTAAGATATGAAACACGACTTATGGCTTGATGTGTTGGGATTTTGTGGCATATTTGTACTTTTTTTCATAGAGTTTTGCATGTCATTAAGTACTATTATAAGTTAATACTAATGCTATTGTGCTAAGTTTTAATAATCCAGATGATTTGGAGAAAAGATGCAACAATCCAGGAAATCTACTGAAAAGTCACAACATATGACCTGCATATTCATTCTGCAGTTCGTCCTTTGATTCGTGGGTGAACTTCAGAGAGTTGCAACCTTTAGATAAGTCTGGAAAAAATATGGTGCCAGTTACAGACCGTAAAAGACATTGTAACTGGAGCTTCAGAGAGTTTGCAAGTTTAGAGTTCACTCAACGAAATCAGATATGGACCGTAGAATTCATCTACAGACTGTAATTGGGCACTGTAGGTTGAGATTGAGAGAGTTGAAAATTGTGGAGTTCAACATGCAAAGGCAGTTATGAACCATACAATCAATCTATGGCTCGTACATTAGCTACACAAGTCAAAGTTTAGAAAGGCTACATCTGAAGGTTTAACCTACAAAGGCTAAATATTGTCATGACCCGAGCTAGGACCCCGGACCAAGCCACGGGACGTAGAACCACGAATAGCTTCAAGTCAATCCATGGTATGTGCATAGCAACTCAAGAGCATAAACTAAAGCGGAAACTGATAACTTAAACATGAATAAGCAGAAGTCTGAATAACATAACGTATATCATATGATAATATCATAACATTGAATATCAAGCTAAACATACTATTCTATGTATGAAAAACCTCTACTATCTGATGAGATGCTCCCAACTATCTCCAAGACTGAAACAAACTGATAAAACAAAACTGAAATGATAAATGTCCTCGGATGATAAGGACTCACCCAAGGCAGGGATGAACTAGGCTTAGATGGGAAGCGAGCTATCGGTGAGACTGAGCTGGATCACCTGAACCTATATCATGAAATAATATAGCATAGAGTATGCGGTCAGTACTTTGAATATACTGAGTATGCAAGGTAAGTAAAACATGCTTAGTAAATTTTAACTGAAATGACGCATGTAAATATAAATCAAATAGATCATGAGAGCAAGGAATGCATGCTGAAAACTGTATCTGAAACATACATAGTCATAAGCTGGTTATCATAACTGAACATAGTGACCCAAGATTTATAAATAGAAATCATATGACTTGTCATAGCTGAAATCGTAAGTAAAAGCTCATAAACTGGCCATTGGGTCAAATCTGTTGTAAAACATAATATCATAAGTCATGAACATGAGTAACTGAAATCATGAGAAACAATAGGAGACTCTTCATAACAGACACCATCACGATAAAGCTTACGTGATGCCCCAACTATCACACTCAAGTGGGCAGAGCCATTCAAAACCTTGCCAGGGCTAAGGACGCTAAACCATGATATCGATATCAAGCTAAGGTCCCTTGGGACAGGGGAAAAACTCTCTTGATATATCCTAAATATGTATACATATACCTACATTGGCGTGTAGTTCTGATATTGGAGAACATCAGACCCCAAGCCTGCTTGGTGTTAGATACTACTCATAAAAATATGCATAGTGCTCACATCGTTTTTCAACGAAGATGATATCATAATTGCATGTACAGTGCTCACATCATTTTTCAATAATGCTGAAATCATAATTTATACATAGTCTAAAATCTGAACATTGGGAGTCTTGACTCCAATATATCATAAGCTGCATTGGGAGTCTTGTCTCCAAAACATATGATAAGCTGATCTTATTAGCCTTGGTTAAATCATAAAAACAGACTTAATTAGTATGGACTTTCCCAAATCGTAAAATCATGCATATTTGAAATAGACTTCATAAATCATAATCATGGAATCATAAGTGGGGAGTTCATAAATATTCATTCTTGCTAGATATCTCATCATACTTGAAATCCTGAATCATAAGCTTGACTTTTCATAAAACTTGCATAATAGGGTATAATTGCTAATAACTTGAAATCATGAATTTATAATCAATTTGTGATAAAATCTACCCATTAGAATTTAAAATATACTTTAGAACATGAGTGGTTTATACTCATAAATATATCATAGATAATTTTATAAAATTGGGTTGAAACCCTAGGAATCAATACACTTGATTTAAAACTTGAATTCATGAACTTGTGGAGAAATTTGGGCATGAGGGTGGAAGGAAACCCTCATTTATAACTCTACATACCTGGGTAAACTGATCCTCAAACTATCCTTGAAATCCCAAGAGAATTGGGGAAGGAATTTGTAATACCCCAAAAGTTCCTAAGACTAGGTTCGGGATTTGAAGTATGTTTCAGCAGAAAATCTAAAAATTTTCTCTCCGTACGACTTACGGGTCGTAGGATGATCCATGGTGGAGAGCCAAAAGTTCATCCTCCCAACCACGAGTCGTGGTGTGTGGGTACGACTCGTGCTCAGAAGTCATAGCAGGTCATTGGATTTTTCAGGTGCTGGTTGTACGAGTGGTTGTATAATTCGTAGTATAGAGTTATGGGTTATGATAGGCAATTGTGGAAATATTCAGAGAGTTAGATAAAATTGGAATGGCTAGTTGCAAGAGCTAAACACGAGTCATAGAAGGATTGTACGACTCGTGGTACGAGTACCACGAGTCGTAGCAACTGGCAATGCAGTTTTTCTTGCAAAATTATTAAGGGTATTTTCGTAAATCCTAAGCTCCTAAGTACTAAACTACGTCGTTTTAAGTCCTTAAAGGAGTGTTTTAATAGGGTTTAGCTTATGTCAAGTCATTAGGCTTTCCCATGCATGCAAAATTTCGGATTCCCTTGGAAGATCAATCTAGAAATTCTATCAATTCTTCCTCAATTTTCTTGGACTTTCAAAGAAAAGATGAGAATCAGTTTACCCAGGTATGTAGGGATATGAATGAGAGTTTTCTTTCACTCTCATGCCCAAATTTCTCCTCAAGTTCATGAATTCAAATCCTAATTCAAGTTCATGATCTTATAGGATTTTAACTCAATTTTATGAATTTCTCTATGATATGTCTATGGGTCAATTTCTCTCATGTCCAAAGCATGTTTTAAGATTTATGGGCAAATTTTATATATAAATTGATTATAAATTCATGATTTTAAGTTTTAAAAAATTATTTCCTATTATGCAAGTTTTATGAAAACGTTTATGATTCATGATTTCAAGTATGATGAGATATCTAGNATCTAGAATGAATGAATGTTTATAAATTACTCATGTATGGATCCATGATTTTGACTTATGAAGTCTATTTCAAGTATGCATGATTTTAAGATTTGGGTAAGCCTACACATGTTAAGTATGTTTTCATGATTTAGCCAAGGCTAATAAGATCAACTTATCATATGTTTTGGAGTCAAGACTCCCACTACAGTTTATGATATATTTTGGAGTCAAGACTCCCACTACAGTTTATGATATATTTTGGAGTCAAGACTCCCCATGTTCAGATTTCAAACTATGCATGTGATTATGATTTTAGCTTCATTGAAAAACGATGGGAGTTTAGCTTCACTGAAAAATGATGGGAGCACTATGTATGATTTTGGGAGTAGTGTCTAGCACCGAGTAGGTTTGAGGTTTCAAGATTTTCCGGTCTCAGAACTACGCGCCAATGTAGTTTTATATATTTATTTGGGACCTCTCAAGAGAGTTTTCCCTGTCCCAAGGGGCATTTAGCTTGATATCAATATCATGATAGCATCCTTAGCCCTGACAAGGTTTTGGATGGCTTTGCCCGCTTGAGTGTGATAGTTGGGGTATCATGTAAGCTCTATCGTGATGGTGCCGCTTATGAAGAGTCTCCCATTATTTCTCTGATTTTAGTTATTCATGCTCACGACTTATGATATTATGTTTACAGTCATTTTGACCCAATGATCAGTTTATGAGCTTTTACTTATGATTTCAGCTATGACAAGTCATGATTTATATCTTTATTTTTGGGTCATTCTATTCAGATATGATATTCAGCTTATGACTATACATGTTTCAAGTTTAAATTTCAGCATGCAATCCTTATTCTTATGATTTATGTTTATATGCATGATTTCAATTAACATTTACTCAGCATGTTTTACATACTTTGCATACTCAGTACATTCTAATTACTAACCTCATATTCTATATTGTATAGTTTCATGATACAGATCTGGATGATCAGACTCAGTTCCGCTGTTAGTCTAGCTCCCTGCAGTTTAGTTCAATTCTCATCGTTGGTGAGTCCTCATCTTTTGAGGACATTCAGGTTAACATTTGATTATGTTATATTCAGTTTCAAACTTTAGCGATCTAGTTGAGGATGTTGTCTCATCTGCTCATTGGACATGTTGAGGCTTTTCAGACAATATGTAGATTTTCAGCTTTGTGGAGTGTTGACTTTGTTTTTGATTGTTATGTTACGCAGACTTCTGCTTATTCATGTTTCAGTTATCAGATTCTGCTTGATGTATATTCTTTAGTTATTATATTCATGTCATGGGTATACTTGGAGACATTCGTGGTTCTAGGTCCCGTGTCTCGATTCGGAGTCCTAGCTCGGGTCGTGACAGAACCAAGAGACTTCTAGCTTGATTTGAAGAAGGATCTCAATAACTTGGATGCATGGGAGTCTAATGACTTAGAGTAGGCTAAACCTTCTTAAAACACTCCTTTCAGGGCTTAAAACAACATCATTAGGAAATTAGGAACTTAGAAATTACGAAAATACCCTTAATAATTCGTCTGAAAAATACTTATTTTCGGTCACCACGACTCGTACCACGATTTGTACCATCAACCTACGACTCGTGGTTTCCTTATGTAGTTAGCCAGTTCATTTTCTCCAACTCTCAGATAATTTCCACGACTCTTACCACGATTCACAGTTTCCTACTACGAGTCATACAATCACTCATATGACCAACATCTAGCAACTCCGCAGCATGTTACGATTCCATGACCACGAGTCATACCACTAAACTACGAATTGTGTTCTGGGGAAAGAGCCTCTGAACTTAACCACGAGTCTTCCTACGATTCGTATCATCGGTCGTACTAAGAGAAAATTACAGACTCCTCTGCTGAACATATTCAACTTTCCGAATCTAGTCTTAGAAAACTTTGGGGTGTTGCAAATACAGACTGCAGATCAAAAGTATGATCCGCAGATCGACTTACGGCCATTGACAGTGCACAAGAGAAAACTATTTGCGGAACCATCTATGGCCCGTAAATCAGAAGTATGGTTCGTAAGTTACTTCTGGAGCAGTTTGAGAAGGATTTTAATTTGAATTTTTGGCTTAGTATAAATAGAATTCTTAGGTATATTTCGGGGGAGTCGATTAAATACTACTTAGAATCAGATTTAGGAGATTACCCATTGCTCTATAAGCTACTTTTGAAGATCAACTTCTAGGGTGTTGAATTCTAAATTCTTTCAATCTATTGTAAGTAATCTATGTCTAATTTAGTACTTTTTTTATCCAATCATGAGCAGCTAAATTCTCTACTAAGATTGTGAACCCAATTGGGTTGTGAAGCTTAGAGATCTTATCTGGATTTAAATATATTTTGTTGATCCTTGATTTTGAAGTTAAGCTTGGTAGTTCAAAACATCAATCTATGCCAATTTGCCTCAATTACACTTGAAAGATTTGATTACGGTTTGGTAGGGTTAATCAACAAGAACTCAAGATATAACCCTTATTTAATGAACTCACTTAGAAATAAGTTGAATCTACTTGGCAAGATATAATCGGTTTGTATTGAATTCTTATTGATTTGAAATAATTAATATAGATAAACATTTATTAATTATTGAGAAACTTAGAAATTATCTGCATATTAATAAAAGTCCACTATCAGTGATTTGAGCGAGAGATCTAGGTGGAGCAAGCTGCTACGAGGATACACCTTGGTTATTATCTCTATTGATTACAATCTATTTTCTTATGTATTAGTTGATATTCATACTTTCTTAAACTAAATCTGAATAGTATCTTAAGGCAACGGTTCATCATACTTGCTCGCTCAAGTAACATTTCTAATCCTACGTCTCTGTAGGATTCAACCCCAACTCATAGTTGGGTAAATTATATTGCATACGACCGTTTATACTTCTCTTGATTGAGGAGTGGGTTTGGACGTTATCATTCCTTATGACATAAAAATATTTCGCAAAAGTGACATTTTTATATAATGAGATCCTTCTGTGATGGATACAATTATTTTTTTAGGTTACTTATGAGCCTGACAATACATGAATAATTTGATATGTGTATAATGACATTATTTTCATGTCTAGCTAGACAATGAAATTTATGTGAAAATCCTTAAAGGGTTTAATGTGATTCCATTGAATACCTCAATGGATATGGGATCGCTTAATATAAAAAAATTTTAATTTCGATCTCATAAAAATGATTACAAAGTATCATATCTTAGTGCAATCGTTGTGCTTCTATATCTTATTAATGTTATCCATGAGATAATATTTTTTATTAATATACAAAAAATATATAATTTTACTTTTATATGGAGTTTTTGAGTGAATTAAACATTTCTATTTGCATGATAATATAGATTGACTGTCTCGTAAAATAACATGATGTAGCAGTATTCTCACATGCAAGCAGATAACTTTCTTAAAATGCATCATCTACTAGTAAATGGCATTTTCATCAGGAGAAATAAACCACGTGTTGTACTCTTTTTTCCTTAGCCTAGATTTGTCCAGTTGAATTTTTCTGATAAGGTTTTTAATAAGGCAACAAATAATGTGTATTACAAGATATGTGTACTCTTTTTCCTTCACTAGAGTTTTTTCTCACTAAATTTTTTTTAGTAAGGTTTTAACCAGCACATCATATATGGACATCCAAGAGGGAGTGTTATGAAATAATAGAATTATGGTGGATGTCCATAACTCCTAAGAAGTTACTCCCACTACTGTTCTTTATGATATATAGTTAATCCTCCACTACTCCTCACCATGATGGAGTTAACTCCCACACTCTTTAGCCTCCCCCATAATCTTCATAATTAATGTCATGTTACGATAACCTTCTGTATGTCTCTATGAACACTATAAATAGAGACATAAAAATTCATATTGTGTAGACTTGAGAAACATTTGTGAAATAAAAAATCTCACACTCTTATCTCTTATCTCTCTTTATTTGTTTTATCTATGTATCTTATTTTCTCTCATGTTATAATAACACGTACAATTTAATTTTTTTACTTGTGTTTTGCCCTTGAATTCTGATCTATTTTCTTCTTTTTCCCCCTCAGGTTTCATTTATTTTTTACTGACTTATGACATTAATTTGTCGTAATGAATTTGCCAACTTACCTACTTTTGAATATTGCAAAACTATTGAATATTTCAAAGTTGTCTCTTTTATCATCATCATTATTTATTTTCACTTTTTAATCGTTACAAGTTTTAGAAAAAAAGAAATATGAGTTTTTTCCTAGTTTCTTCTTATATTTTGGCATGTTATAAATACTTATTATATATTATTGTGAATGTTAATTTATTTTTAGGAGAAAAAGTTAGTTTTAGTTATTCCGGACTAAGTTAATCTTTTCTCTATAAATAAAGAGGTTCTTATTCATTGTATTTTTATTTCTCAAGAGGAATAATAATCTTTCTCTCTTCTCTCTCCTTTCTCTACACTATTATTCTTTTAGTTTTATTATTTTTAATACGTTATCAGCACGAAACTCTACTATATCAAGAAATTATTTTAAAAACTAATGTACTATTATTCTTTTTTCTAATCTATGGCTAATCTTACAAAACTTTAATTGAGTTCGTTATCCTCGATATTTCAAACAGAACTACCTCTCATGGGTATTGAATGTTAAAATGCATTTGAATGCAATGAGTCTTTGAGACACCATTAAGGATAAAAATAAAGCATCAAATCAATATTGTGCTAAAGCAATTATTTGTGTCATCTCTGTAGATAACAAAATTTGCATCGAGAAAAATAATAATCAAGACAGGAAAATATCACAACAATTATAGTATTTTATTTCAAATATGATGAGTTACAATCTCTATGAATTCTCTGATTCTTCCTTTCAAAAATATATTCAACAACTTTGAGCTTGAGCTTGATTTTAAAATTGATGAATTTGATCTTGATTTGTACTTGAATTCAAGAGCTTGAAGTTTGTTCTTGAATCTTCTCCTTGATCTCCGAAACTTTTAGAAAAATACTTGAGTGCTTTAATTCTTGTAGTTTATAGAGAAATCTACGGTGTTTGATCCATGAGTTTTCTCAGGTGTCTTGTTTGAATTCTGGTCCCTTTTTTCTGAGTTATGAGATCTCTATTTATAATTGTAGGATGGAAGAGTTGTGATTAGGACGAACTCTTTTCGACCAATCAGGTTTAAGATGAAATGACGATATTTGATTAGTCGAAACATGTCAGTTGTACACATGACATAATTTCATTGGTCTTTAATTTGACTAGGCATGTCTTGTTATTTTGACATGTGCAATAATCATATTGACTTTCTTACTTGACTTGGCATGCCACGTCATTTAATACATGTCACCAATTTAGTCCTCTAGGATAAGATGACATCATGGGCAAGTTTTCGCGCCGACTGCCCTATTTTTGGGTGGTCTTTAATTTTGCCCTTCAAATTGGTGGTCTCTAATTTTTTTTCCTTCACTATTTTAAGTAATAAAACGGGATAAAAATACCCCTAATATTTTTAAAAAAAATGCAAGATAAATAAAATTTGCAAGACAAAAAAATTTCACAAGGCATACGTTAGCCATAGAAGATAGAAGTTCATGCAATTGAACTTCTGCCCGGCACAAGTTCATTCTACTGAACTTCTTCCCAACACAAGTTCATTCTACTGAACTTATGTCCAAAGCATAAGTTCATGCTACTTAACTTATGTCTTGAAGCATAACTTGTGTGAATTTATATCTTAAGATATAACTTAGGCAAAAACTTATGTCTTGCGAATTTTTTTTTGTTTGTTTGTTTTTGTTGTTAAAGGCATTTTTGATCACCTTTTTTGTTACTTTAAGTGGTGAAAGACAAAAATTAAAGATCACTCCAAAATAAGGGGATTTATGCGAATGACCCCATTTTGAGATTATCATTTGTAGCCCAATTTGATAGACTATATCAATGAGATTGGATCAATAATTAAATTTATATTTATTAGACTTAAATGATTAATCCAATTATATTAATCCACAATATTTATTTGGACTACTATATCTTGAATTTAATGTATTTAAATTTCTGACAATCTTAAATTTAATAGAATTTAGCCGTCCAAAAATACCGTCACTTTAAGACTTATCGAACTTGAAAAGATCAATTTCGAAATATTATGAAAGTGTTGAATTCGAACTTTGGATCAATAAAATTTCCTTAAAACTCCTTGTTCTTCATAATTTAATGTTGATTTATGTTTGTATATATAGTAATAATTATAAATTATGTATATGCGAAGTTCTTGGCATTCAAACCTAATATTATCAAATATTATATTTGTTTAATTAAAGAAGGGTTAAAGTGACTGAATTAAGGGAAGTGACATGCTTCCGTTTTCTCAATTGAGGAAATTGATGTATCCCTTCCTAGTCTTCTAAACCATTTAGGATTACATGTTCAATTAGGACTCCATGTTGGATTGATATTGAAATAGGGGTGAAATAACCGTCAGTAGTCATCTATACAGAGGGACATGTTCTTCGTTATTTTGCCATCAGTTACAGCATTGTGAGGCACTATGAGGGAGCACAATATAAGGTAATTTCTTCTACCTCTTTTCAATTTTTGTCATTTTTTTATGGCTTAGCATGTCGATGGTAGAAATTCATATCCTATTTTAAAAATTATCAAATCATTGATTCATTTAATTTTCTAGAAACTAGACTTCAAGATCTACAACATAGCCAAATTTCAGAATTAAGCTTCTTCAATGTTGTTCTATATAATTTTTTGAAATTAGCTTAAAATTCTATCATGCTGGAACCATTACTTTTTCACAGCTTAACACATCTATGATAGAAAATTCATATCTTATCGTAGAAATATCGAAATCAGATCCGTTTAATTTAAAAAAAATTAGACTTCAAGATCTGCAACATAGTTAAATTTCAGCATTAAACTTTTTCAGTATTACTCTATATAATTTTGTTTTGAAGTTAGCTAAAATTCTGTCATGCTGGATGTGTCACTTTCTCACAGCTTAATATATTTGTGGTAGAAAGTTTATATCTTATTGTAAAAATATCATAATCATATTTTATTTAATTTTTCAAAAATTAGATTTCAAGATCACAATATATAGCCAAATTTTAGAATAAAACTCTTTCGATATTATTTTGTATAAGTTTTTAAAGTTAGCTTAAAATTTTATCATGCTGAAAATTTCAGATTTGTGAGGCTTCACTAAAACTTCTATATCGTGATGTAGAAACATCAGAATCACAATTCACTTGATTTCTCCAAAAATAGCCATATATTTTGCATTCTCTTAGTATCATCAATTTGTGATCTCCTCCCGCGGACATTTTGAATCTGAGTTGCAAGCATCAAAGTGCAATATATTTTTGTTGTACTTTCTTTTATGGTCTCTTTTGTTCTCTTTTTCTTTTGTAGATCAAAATGACAAGTTTTTGTTCAAGGAAATACTCCCTGCACGAAGAAGTTAGTATTATGATGCAAAGGAACTGATACTCATGCTTGCCTTAAAAGAATGATAAACTCGAGTAGGTAATCTTACGGCGCAAAGGGATGGATACTCGTCCCCACCCTAAAAATGATAAACTGGAGAAGGTAATCTTATGGTGCAAAGGTATAGATACTCGTTCCCACCCTAAGAATGGTAAACTTGAGAAGGTAAGCTTACAGCGTAAATAGATGGAACTCTTCCCCACTAAAAAAAAGATAAATTCGAGAAGGTTATTTTACGGTGCAAAGGGATGGATGGGATGGATACTCGTCCCCACCCTAAGAACGGTAAACTCGAGAAGGTAATATACGACGCAAAAGTATGATACTCGTCCCCGCCTTAAGAATGGAAAACTTGAGAAGGTAATCTTATGGTGCAAAGGGATGGATACACACCACCTTAAGAACGGTAAATTTGAGAAGATAATCTTATGGCTCATACTCATCCCCATCCTAAGAATGCTAAACTCGAGAAGGTGATTATATGGTGCAAAGGGATGGACACTCGTCCATGCCTTAAGAGCAGTAAACTCAAGAAGATAATATTACAGCATAAAGGGATGGATACTCATCCCCACCTCCCTTGAAAATGGTAAACTCGAGAAGGTAATCTTATGGTGAAAAATTTAAAGCGTTGAAATACAATATCAAATATCTTTAAATAAGACACGTAGTTCTCTCTAAATCTCACAATTTAATAGTTCGGGTCTAACCACATGTATAAAATGGGTTCAAATTCTAACTCAAATTTACTGGGTGTTATAACCCTTGGCGATAAGTAGAGCCTTTGGGCTATCAATCTTTCTATCATATGCATTATCACTACGAAAGGTGCAAATTGAAACAACAAACTGATTTTGTTAATCCACACAAAAAAAATTGAACTATGAAAAATAATTCAAAAGGATCTTTCATTAAGAAAATTTAACTACACGTTGATTAATCATCAATACTAATATAATACTTAAACCCCAACGTGGAATTCTACTAGGACCTCAAATATCAAAATAAATTAAATGAAAAAAGGACTCTGCATAATTATTAAGATTCATGAAAAAGTAGTTTGGGTGGCCCAAATGACTTGGCTCACACTCTAACTTAGACAATTTTGCCAAGATAGGTACCATCTTTTGGAGTTCGGACAAATTAGGGTATCCCAATCATCTGTGGATTAAATTTGGAGAATCGAAGACTGAACAAATTATAGTGCAGTTGGAGAATTAAGATAAAAAAATTCATCTAACTCACACTTTCCGCCAATGATCCTTTAAGTATTGAGGTTTTGTATAACAAAGAAGTCACTAAAAAATGAGATGAAATAATTTAAGGCTCCAGTCAGACGACTAATTAATAAAGGGCTAAAAGGACAATCGCGGGCAAAAAGAATATTATTCAGAGTCAAGAAAAATAAAAAATTTGCTTGTCCGACTCTAGTTGTCAGGTCTGAGAATCATTAGCTAATGTAACAATGGAAAGGATTGTTAATAAGAAATATTATACAAGAAAGATTTATTATCATAAATGTGGTTAGAAGCATATGAATCCGTGACCCAAGGATCAAGTGTGGTAGATTGTGAGATAGAAACTGTTGGGTAAAAATCGGAGCAACACAATGCGGAATAATACAAGAATGGTTACAAACAAAATAAAAAGGGGACAAAAATAGAAAGACAATGACACCAAAATTTTTTACGTGGAAACCCTTCTGAATAAGGGAAAAACCACGGTCCAAGAGGAGCAAAATTATATCACTATAGTAAGGAATTTTACACCGTATGGTTCACGAGTACAATACTCAAAGTAACCAGTACACACACTTCAAAAGAGATAACCCTCTTTTTACTCACACCTCACTATAATAT
>JACEIK010000158.1:315774-328856 GCA_018107945.1 Datura stramonium | reverse complement strand
ATACAACATAGAAAGTATGCGGTCAGTACATTAAATGTATCGAGTATGCAAGGTAAGTAAAATCACTTAATTAAATTAAATCATTTAAAATAATCCATACCATATCATAAGCTTACAAATCTGAGAAGAGGGTTGACATGCACCCTTTCAGAAATCATAAACTTTTCATAAACATGACTATACATAGTTTCAAAACATCATAGCTGACTCGAATGACTCAAAGCTGAAATATAACATTTATAATAAAAGTTGAACAATGAGTCAAACCTGACTTTTAGATTATGCATATTTAAAATACAAGTATGAGTAAAGGATATGAAAATCTGAAATCATATAGACAATGGGAGACTCGTCACTTAACCGACATACTACGATAGAGCTTACGTGGTCCCGACTATCACACTCAAATGGGAAGAGCCATTCAAAACCTTGTCAGGGCTAAGGACGCTACCATGATATCGATATCAATCTCATAGGCCATTTGGGCTGGGATAGCTTACAAGAGAGGTCCCAATAATATAATAGTATCAACCTACGTTGGCGCGTAGTTCTACGACATAGGGTGATCGACCCTTAGCCCGCTCGGTGCTAGACTCTTCTCCCAAAACATGCAATGCTCTACATCGTATAAAACTAAGCTCAACATCATCTATTGGAGAAACTCAAAGATGAAATCATGCATAACTCAACATCGTATAAAAACGAAGCTCAACATTGTCTATTGACAAAGCTCAATAATAAAATCATGCATAGACTCGACATCGTGTGAAAATGAAGCTCAATAATAACATACATCTCAATTGTGAATTCATGCATATGAGAAGCTTTATTTCAAAACATACCGCAAGCTAAAAACATATTTGGGAGTCTTTGCTCCAAAACAATGTGGTAAGCGTAGATAAAAAAATCATCATTTAAACTTAACATGTGGGCATTGCTCAAAGCTTTATCATGCTTGGATATACTCAATTCATTTTGAAAACAATATCATAATCATGGGTAGCTTTAGAAACATGCTTTTCATCATCAAATCTCATCATCGCCATACATTCAACATCATTCTCTTCTTTCATGAACTTCTCATCAATGGGCCATTAAATTCATAAAACTATAAAATATAATTTTGATTAAAAATAATTTAAAACCTGCCCATGCTTCACAATTTATCAATAGAAACATACTCTAATCGTACCCATATATAGAAATTGAAGAATTATGCAATTGGGTAAAAATTCCCATAACTTGATCATAATAATATCTCATACTTAGATAGAGATTGGGCATGGGTGAGGAAGGAAGCACCCACCCATAACCCTACATACCTGAAAGGAATAGATTCTACCACTTCTCTGATTGCCCAAGAGGAAATTGGATGAAAACCTTGAAATCTAGCCTTGAATCACTTCTTCAACCTCTCAAGTCTGCATGCATGGAAAGAAATAACTTAGAATAGGTTTTTCCCTCCTTAAACCCACTGAAATGAGCCTTAAACGACGTAGTATAGGCCCATAGAACTTAGAAATAACATAAATACTCTTACTGAAATCGCAGAAAGACTGCTTACTGGACCAAACAACGGACGACCCTACGGGTCGTTGGAGGATACCACAACCCGTGTTGTCTACTCGTGATTTGCACTGTCTAGGCTAAGCCTCGGCTCACACAATGACCTAAACAATGGGTCATTCAATCCTACAACGGGTCGTCCAATCACCCATTGTTTCCTTCATCAACCTAGGCACTTTCTCAAATGACGAGCCTTACCATGACTCGTTACTAGAGCCCACGAGTTGTGGTCTTATTCCATCACATACACTGACCACCTCACTAAGCTAACAACGGTTGCTCACCATGATCCGTGGTACCTCACGACGGGTCGTTGGGTGGCCTATGGCATCCCTAAACCTCAAGTCCAACTCTAACCACGGTTCCATAAGATGACTCATTGTACCCTACAATGAGTCATTGGACCGGTCGTTGTCTCCGCTGACCTACAACCAGACACCTTTCACGACTCACTTTCACGGGTCGTTAGTTGATCCCACGATCCGTGGAACCTCTCGTTCTGCAATAATTTTCTCCAGTTTCAGCAGTTTCAATTTTTAAACTCTCGGGTCTAATCTTAGGCACTTTTGGGATATTACAGGTGTCTTTGCAGTTTTGAAATCCACATACTTAAATTTTTCAAGTATTGTTTGGATATAATGAGACTAAGACAATGCTAGACCTTCAAGAGTTTTGTGGATCTTAATCCCCAATATCAAGTCAGCAACTCCTAGATCTTTCATCTCAAACTTACTAGCATGCATATGCCTGGTAGCATTTATGTTAGCAATGTCGTTACTCATTATCAACATGTCATCCACATATAGGCAAACAATGACAACTTGATTTTGAGTGTTCTTAATGTAAACACATATATCACACTCATTAATCTTGAAACCATTTGACAACATAGTCTGGTCAAATTTTGCATGCCATTGTTTGGGCGCTTGTTTTAGTCCGTACAAGGACTTTACAAGTTGGCACACCTTCTTTTCAATTCCATGAACTACAAACCCTCCAGGTTGTTCTATGTAAATTTATTTCTTTAAATCTCCATTTAAGAAGGCTATTTTCATATCCATTTGATGGATTTCAAGACCATATATGGAGGCTAATGCTATTAATATCCAAATGGATGTAATTCTGGTTACCGACGAGTACGTATCAAAGTAATCAAGACCTTTTTTTTGTCTAAACCCTTTGACTACGAGTCTTTCTTTGTATTTGTCAATAGTTCCATCATCTTTAACTTTTCTTTTGAAATTCCAGTTACAACCTAATGATTTGTTCCCTGGAAGAAGGTCAACCAATTTCCATAAATGGTTATTCATTATGGATTCAATTTCACTATTAGCTGCCTCCTTTCAGTATTGAGCTTCCGAAGAAGTTATAGCTTCTTGAAAAGTTGGAGGCTCATTTTCCAACAAAAGTGTTAGAAAATCTGGTCCAAAGGAACTAGAAGTCCTTTGACGTTTTCTACATCTTGGATTCTCCTCATTAGGAACACTTTCCATTGTCTCCTCCCGAGGTCGGTTAGATCCTTCGCTAGACGACTCACAATTATGTTTATACAAATATATATTTTCAAAGAATTCAGCATTGTCTGATTTCATTACCGTATCAATATGAATGTCAGGATTTTCTGATTTATGAATCAAAAATTGATATGTTTTACTATTTGTAGCATATCCTATGACAACACAATCAACAGTTTTAGGTCCTATCTTAATTCTTTTCAGTTTAGGAACTTGTACCTTAGACAAACACCCTCACACTTTCATGTATTCAAGGCTAGGCTTTCTTCCTTTTCATTTTCGTATAGAATGGATTGTGTTTTTCTATGAGGCACTCGATTGAGTATTCTGCTAGCCGTAAGAATAGTTTCCCTCCACAAGTTCTGGGCTAAACCAGAGCTTATCAACAAAGCATTCATCATCTCTTTTAATGTTTTGTTTTTTCTTTCCGCAATCCCATTAGATTGTGACGAGTAAGGGGCGGTTATTTGATAAATAATGCCATATTTCAAACATATTTCTTTAAAAGGAGATTCATATTCGCCGCCCCTATCACTCCTTAGCATTTTGATCTTTTTGTTAAGTTGTGTTTCAACTTCACTTTTATATTGCCTGAATGCTTCAATTGCTTCGTCTTTACTTTTGAGTAAGTAAACATAGCAATACCGCGTACTATCGTCAATAAAAGTTATAAAATACTTCTTTTCACCATGAGATGGTATTGACTTCATGTCACAGATGTCTGTGTAAATTAAGTCTAAGGGACTTGAATTCCTTTCAACTGACTTATAAGGATGTTTAATATACTTAGATTCAACACAGATTTGACATTTTGATTGATTGCATTTAAACTTTGGCAATAATTCAAAATTGATCATTTTACGCAAGGTTTTATAATTGACATGTCTCAAATGGGAATGCCATAAATCATTTGATTCAATCAAATAAGAAGAAGCTGTAATTTTATTGCTTTCAACAACAATTACATTTAGTTTGAAAAGGCCCTCAATTAGGTAATATTTTCCTACATACACATCATTCTTACTTATTATAGTATAATTTGAAACAAGAATGCACTTAAATCCGTTCTTAATGAGAAGACCAGCAGAAACTAAGCTCTTCCTCATTTCTGGAATATGACAGGCACTATTGAGAGTCACCATCTTACCGGATGTCATTTTCAGAAATATTTTTTCATAGCCTTCAATCTTGGCTGTTGAAGAGTTTTCCATATACATGGTCTCTTTGGGTCCAACAGGGGCATAGGAAGCAAATGCTTCTCTGACAGCACAAACATGTCGAGTGGCTCCATAGCCAAGCCATCAATCCGTGGGGCTTCCCACTAGGTTGCATTTAGACACCATAGCGCACAAGTCATCAATCTCCATGGTTCTTTCAACCGTTTTAGCTTGTCCCTTTTGCTTTCCTTTCTTTGGAGCACAACATTCAACAGCCTTGTGTCCAATCTTTCCACAGTTGTGGCAGTTTTCTTTGAATATCTTCTTGCTAGAAATTTTTTTTGGTCCAGAAGGCTTCTTCCTCTTTTTGGAATTAGATGGAGTGGTCTCAATAATGTTTGCTCCCATAATTATTGAGTTTTCCCTCACCTTCCTTTCAGCAGCTTTGTTATCTTCTTTGATTCTCGATTGAATGATAAGATCTTCAAGCTTCATCTCCTTGCGCTTGTGCTTTAAATCCTTCTTAAAGTCCCTCCATGAAGGAGGTAGCTTTTCAATCATAGCTGCAACTTGAAAAGCTTTATTGATGACCAAACCTTCAATGAACAACTCATTATTAGCACCATAATTAATACTTTTGATAAAAGCATTAGTATAAATTATATCTTCAGTAAGAAGAACATAAATTATCACTTGTAGCTCTTGGACTTGTGTGATAACAGGCTTGCTGTCTATCATTCTATAGTCCAGAGCAATAAATTTCTTTAAATCGGCATCTTCCATTTTTTACTTCTTCTCTAGCGCATCCCAGAGTTCTTTAGAAGTCTCCATATTGTTGTATACTTTATATAGATCATCCTCCAATCCGCTCAGGATATAGTTCTCATACCAAAAATCTGAGTGCTTCCAAGCCTCAATCACCAAGAACCGTTCATTTTCAAAAGTTGATTTCGGCAGAACCGGTTTATCCTCCTTAATGAACTTCTGCAGACATAATGTGGTCAGATAGAAGAACATATTCTACTATCAGCGTTTGAAGTCAATGCCAGATAACTTTTCGCGCTTTTCTACCGGAGCAGGTGCTTGCACAACACGGGTGGAGGAAATTCAATTGCTTGTAGAGGCAAGCATGGGGTTGTTCCTGTCATATCTATTGAACAATAACAGCAAGAGTTAGCAATCGATGAAGATTCTATTTCTTCAAATCAAAAAACTTTTAACAGAATTAATTTGAGTAATCGATGAAGTTTCTATATCTTCAAACTGAATTATCAACAATCAGATTTGCTTGGCGAAATTTTTAAATCTTCAAACCAACAATCACAGTGAATAGAAAATTACAATAATTTTAATCTCAACAGGAGTAGAAAATCCCAAGATTTTAATCTCCAACAATAGAGTAGAAAATCAGAAAGGTTTTAGTCTCCAAAACCAGAAAATAGATGAATACAAAAATTATTAAATTCCTTAAGCTTGTATTTGTCTTGTGTTCAAATATGTAAATCAAAGAAAATGAATAATATCCGAGTCCACGGAATTCACTGTGTGTCCTTAAGAAATTTAATCCCCTCACTGTACTCGAGGTTTTTGGATTACTTCCTCCCGAGATAAAATGGATTAACCTGTTGATGGTGTAGCAGTACCTCAAACACCAATAACTTCATCCAACTCGAAGAATGGTAACGAATCACACAACAGACTCGAATTTTATCTTTTCTCAAATATACAGAATGATCTTTAAATTTGCTAGCAAAAGTCTCGAAAAAATAATTCAAAAATAAAGACAAAAGGCCTTTATTGTTACACCCCGTAAATGTTAATGATTAGTAAACGTGCATGTGGATTAGTGATGAGTAAGAAGAGCTTGACGCGTGTGGAAAAAGCCTCGGAAGCAGGATCGGATGGGACCAGCGCACACCGCGCCGGCGCGACGCGCCAGCTAGTAGTGCACTGGCCAGCGCGGGGCGCCAAGCCTGTTGGCACTTTGAGAGGTGCGGGGCGCCAGGCCTGTTGCCTCAATGAGAGGCGCGACGCGCCAGGGTGGCAGCCTCAATGGGAGGCGTGAGGCACACCTCTGCCACTGACCTCACTTATATATATATAGCCCCTCTTCAATTGTAATTCATTTTTCACATTTGCTTTCGGCTAGGAGTAATAAACGAGGTTTTCAACGATTTTTCGTTCGATTATGCTACCAAATGCCGTCTAAATTCAACTTAACTTCGGGTATCGAAGTTTAAGCCCGCAGGAAACATTAGTATGGAGTTATTTTCGTGAAATTCGTTCGGCAAATCGTAACCTCGCCGAGCCAAAGTTATCCAAATTTCTTCGAACTGATTTCTATACAATCACAGGCCTCAAGTAAGCATTTCTCCCTTCTAGACTCTCGGAAAATAATATGTTTTCGGTCGTGTTTCATTAAGTTGAAGTATAGTCAATATTGGTATTAAAAGTTATCGTTTTATGCCGAATTCGGTATTGAAATTCATCTCTTTCTCCCTGTATAATGGTTACAGCTGAAGAGAGCTAGCGAATACAAGTTGAAACCCTTCGATTATTCAGGAAACGACAATCGAGGTATGTAAGGCTTAACTCTCGGCAAGTATACTCGTCGTACAGTGTTACGACTTATGTTCCAGAACAGAAATGACGATTTCATATGTTGTAGATAGTTGCTACCATTAGATTGTGATTATACATGTCGTAATTAGCTATTTCGGGTATATAGAGATCAGATACATTGTGATTAGTTGCTATCAGTAGATTACGGTTACATAAGTTTTGGTTAGCTGCTAGAAAACGCATATGGATTTTATAGCAGTATTCCTTGTTGAACAGGAGCATGTTAAGTGTGACACACGCTAGAAACGTCATAGAAACTTTTCTATTCTCCAGTTCATTATGTTAGTAGAATTCTATGTTTGTTGTCAGGCCTAGATCTTAGGAGCTCGTGAGAGTTATCGAGCCTGAGCTAGTAAATTGAGCAGCATGGGCGCAGCTAGGCGGTTTAACTACCAGTTTGATGCCTGTATTGTCAGGAAAGCACGCCTAGAGGCCATTGGTGTATCCCTATGCCCTAGGGTCAGAAATTTAGATATGAAGGTCATGTTTCAAAGTCAGCAGCCTAAGGTTGTCTAGTGAACTAAGTGACAGTCTGTCATCCTATTAGTGATTACCAGTGATTGTCAGTCTTAGTGGGCTTAGTAGTTATCATATAAGTCGTCCAGGAAGCCAGGCCAGTCATCCAGGTCTAATAGACCCATGGGTACCCTAAGGAAGGGGACCTTATCAGTAGTTAGACGTCGGGTCAGCACCCCAGACGGTTCCTGTCACCCACAGGTTTCCAGGAATGGTTAGGTCTATATAAAGTTGTCTATAAGGTTAAGAATCGCCAAGAAAAGTAACATAAGATCCGATTAGACCAAGATGAGGCCTAAGGCACTAGTAAGTACCATGTTAGTACAGTACTTCCCACAGGCTAAGGATGTCAGTAAACTTCCTATGGAGGATTAGGGGTTGATCGCTCAAAATCATGTTCGGCCAGTACCAGCCCTACGCTTGTCCTAAGCAGAGGGACTGAGTAGTTAGTCATTCGCGAACCCGCAGTTATTATGAGTTATAGATGTCTGGGAAGGACATATAGGGAGTTGTGTTGGACCACTCCAGATATCGCCCTATTCAGTCCAGACTATTAGAGATCATGATCACTATCAGGATCCTCTGATGAGATACAGGTGCACGGCGTGCCTGCTAGCAGCTTTACAGATTATCCTAGGGGGCGAGCAGCGGTGGCGTTAGGCCCAGAAGGCCAGTTATGCTTTTTGAGTGGCTAGATTGAGATATTAGTATAGAACCTTGGTTGGGTTTTCCCTCACTTAGGAGTCATCCATGACCACCCCAGGGTTACTAGCTGTGTCGATGCCCCCGAGGAGCTAGATAACGTCGCTCCGAAGAGAAGTATACCTTCCGTGAGGGATGAAGATGAGGTTCGAGGTCCTCATACAGTCCATTCCATGGCCGGACTACTCTTATGCCGTATCGGCACACCCCGTCGAGTTTGGTACCTGGGGTACATATAGCAGGAGTCCACCGAACTCAGACACAGCTACAGTTCAGAGGCCAAGCGGGCTCAGTTGTAGACCCAGGGGACCGATAGGTGGGCTACAGTACCATTAGAGTCATATAAACCTGGATAGGGGTATATAGATTGAGATGTGCTCTCCAGGGCTTATGGGGGCCCGAACGAGTTATTCTGTGTTGATTGTACCTTTCGGCTTATGGGGGCCAAGTGAAGTTCTTATTTGTATTAATTGTCTGCTAGTTATAGTTTATAAATGTGTAATTATACAGTCTTAGATTACGTACATGTAGTATTGGTTAGATGCAGATTACGAATCAACATGCGTAGAGGTTAATCTTTCTGCCTTTCTTTCTATTTACTTCCATTTTTTACCAGCTTATCTATTGTCTTACATATTCGTTGCATATTGTACTGATGCCCTCCCCTGGGCGCTGCATTATTTGCCTACAAGTTTAGACAAACAGAGTTCAGGGTCCTCAATAACAGCTGTTTAGAGTCAGCAGTTTGGCCAGCTCCTTTCATTCGGAGTTGTCGGGTTGAGCAAGTGTTGTCTTCCGTTTGTATCGAATCTGGGTAGGCCGGGGCCCTATCCCAACCACTATTTGTATTCTTAGAGGCTTTTAGACTACAGTCGTCAATCAATTAGTGGTATGTTGGCCATCTGGGGCCTTAATCAGTTATGCTTCGTGTGTTGGCCGTATAGGGCCTAATATAGTAGCTTGTCTTCATTTCTGTTATAACTAGACAGCATGGTGGCCTTGTCGGCCTGCATAGGATCCCTTATGTTGCCTGTTATTGGTTAGCTGTTTTCGTTTACAGCTGGTCATACGGCCTCGTCGGCCGGAGGCTGCATTTACAACCGAGATATAGCCTGTTGTTTTCTTGAATTGAGTCGCAGGCTGGCACCAGACGTGCATAAGTCTAGCCAGGTCAGTTAGTTGCCAG
This sequence comes from Datura stramonium, assembly GCA_018107945.1. Classification (NCBI taxonomy): domain Eukaryota; kingdom Viridiplantae; phylum Streptophyta; class Magnoliopsida; order Solanales; family Solanaceae; genus Datura; species Datura stramonium. Next base: position 319,593 of record JACEIK010000158.1, on the reverse strand, counting down.
TGTGACACCAGGTGCCAGTCATGCCTCCCAAGGTGGGGCGTGATATTTATTTATAGCCAAAAAACTGAAGTTAACTGGTGCAAAGCACATATTTAGAAGGTGTCTGTTCAGAATTATTACTGTTTGAAAAAGAAATTCTGCTTGACTTGCACTGGTGCCGGCGTTTCGCTGGTGCAACGCCGGTCTATCACAGAATCCCTCAAGAAATTCTATGCTAGGATCGGCGTTTTGCAAGTGAAGACCCGTGACCTGCCGGTTAAAATACATAATCCTTCAACAAGTTCTGCGCTAGCACTGGAGAAACACAAGTGACGATCCGCGGTTCGCCTGTCCAAGGAAGACACTTTTCAGTCAATCAATCAGATCATCTGACCAAATCCAAATTCAAATATGAAGTCGAAGCTGAGCAGAGCGACGACGACGGCGCGAGGGGAGACCTTCTTCTTAACTCTTTAATAGTTAGAAGATATGCTTCTCAATATAAGCATACACATTTCCCTTTTCCCTACCAATGTGGGACAAAGTTCTTTCTTAAAGGAAATTTCAAATTTCTCTTTCCTCTAATTTATTTCCCTCCATTTCTCAATTTACACCCATCACTTAAATCCAACAGACTTTCTCATCAAAAAGCATACTACCTCACCGAGAAGTATTAAAATCTGGTGGAACCAAAATGAGTGATCTTGAAATAAGGAGAAAAGTTGATCTAGAAAGAAGAACTCAACAAAAAGTGGTCGAAACAAGGCTCACGTGTCGACCCGTGAGTAGATATTGCCAGAAACTACATTGGTCTGATCGGCGCGTGGGATGACAAATAATGACAGAGTTAGCTGGGGGTTGCTTGCGCTGTGCTGGTATTTCGCTCCTCGTGGTGGTGTTGATTTGATCGCAACACTACAAAAAATAAAAAAATTCATCAAAATATCGGGAAAGGCTATCAAAAAAAATTTTGAGTTTGTAAATTTCTCTTCATATGTCGCCAGCAGTAATCAGACTCTGATACCATATGAAGCAGAAGAAAAAATAAGAGAAACTCGACTTAATTATTCCCTTTAATTGGGCACATAATAACGTATATATCAATTGCAATTAGCCAATTCCTCTTATAGTTTTGTCAGTTTATTATAATAATCAATTATGATTATATTCTTCCTGTTTATATTTGGAAATTCAGTCTTCAACTACTGCATTCAGGCATTGTTCACAATCGCAAAACATACTAGTCCACAAGTTCTCTGTCTCCTCTCTATATGACATAGTTGATCGAAACATAGGTTCGATATGTTGCGAATTCACGAACCAATAATGAGTTTATAGTCCACTAGTCTTTCAAATTCGATGACTCCTTGCTTAGTTTTTTTAATTATTCCATCAACAAAGTCAAACTTTTTTCTTGCTCTTATGATCGTCCTCATGGATCTAACCGATTTTTGATAGTTTTCTCCTTTTTATAGGACTTGTATTGTCACAATTCTTGAATTATTGTTCACAGTAAGATCATATGGTAAAATAGTCTTTCTTTGATTCTTTTTTTCTTCAGCAACAATCCATTTTTCATTATATTCGGTTGTTTTGCTACTATCCTTTTCATTGTTTTTCCAACATTTCATTTCTCCTTAATCTAACCATGATACCATGTAAATATAGATACGGAAACGAAGAACAAGGGACACATGCATCGAAGAAAGTTTCTCTTCCTTCTTGTTATTCAATATTCACAATATCATCTTCTTTTATACATTCCATAGCCCCCTTAGGCTTTCTTGTCCGAATAAGACTAGAATAATTATTTTTCTACAATTAATATAAAACTATCATAAATATAATTTACCATGATTATAATTGACATATACGTTATTAGCACATAATTTAAGAATGAGATATTTTTGAATTTTTGTTATCTTAAACATGCATAATATCTATGTAGTTATATGATTTTTGAAGCTTGTGACTTTTAATATACAATAAACATTTGCAATGCTAAAAGAGTCATCACTAAAAATAAAAATAAGAAATATAAGTCACATTATTTTCAAATTTAGAAAACTATAATAATCTTTTTTTTAAAAAAAAGACTAGAAATAGGTCTCGTAAACTAAATTGATGTATCTTTTTGAGAACCTAATTAACTAGAAAAAATAACTAAAATGACAAGGCTTAAAGGAAAAATAAGATATCAACGTATACTTTTTTCAAAACATGCTTTTAGCTTTAGAGTCTGTTTGGATAGGCTTATGACTTATGATTTATAAGCCAAAAGTTATAAGTTAGGATTTCTAACTTATTTTTGTTATTTTGACTTAAAATTAAGTGATTAAAAGCACTTTTTAAAAATTTATCCCAACACTACAAAAGTATTTAAAACCTATTTTAACTTAAAACACTTAAAATAAGCTAATTCAAATATCAAATACCAAAACTTGGATACTCAACTACCTTGAATTAACTTAATAGTTCAAGTCCAAGTACTATTAATATTTATGATAAATTCCTTTTATTGTTTCGTTCGGTGATGAGTTGATAAATCAATATACGTTTCACAAAGATTCAAATGGAAGATATTCATGAAGAAAATCAAAGTAGACCATAATATTATCTGTTAGAATGCAGGCATACGCAGCAAAGTATATAAGCAGGATCATACTTGCATATAATATAGACAACTAATAAAAATAGATTTTAATCAAACATAAAATCAATACTTATCTGTTGAGCGTGACTGTGAATCAAACCTCTTGAAGCTTTTGCACAAATCATCAAATTTGTTCTCCAGGTCAATGATCGTCTGATATAGCCTCAAAAATCTCCGAGTAGGGAATACTTGTGTGGGCAAGTACTGCTTCTTAAAAAGGACAAAAGTTCTCAGTCTAATTCCATGGAGGAAGAGAATCCTATTGACAACCATGTTTTTAGGGTATAAAACCCTAGTCCCAAAGCATATGGGATTCCTTCTTTCCAAGTAATAGTCAAACTTTCCTTTTAGAAGACCAGTTTATTTTAACCAAAATCTTGTAGGATTTTACTTCTTCTAGAAAATTATTTTCTTCCTTTCAAAGTTCATTAATTAATCAAGCATAGTATGAACCACAGATTTAATTAGTGAGGCTTCTAATCATGGTATTAATTCGCAAAATGAATGATCAATTAACCTACCATAGTAAATTATAGATTATTCCACTAAAAATTCATAATTGCACTTCTCAGTACAATTTCAAAATCATTCATTAAATCTTATTTAAGTCCCCATGTTAATATTACATATACCAATCAATCGAATTAAATTTCTGATTATTTAATTCATTGATTAATTTAATTCTTTATTCAAACGCTTAACTTATTCATGTGACGGATACTAAATCCACCTGCAGGGTTTACACATGAAAACTTATAAGCAATCATAAAGGAGTATCACCAATCTCAAGCCTGAGACACGGATTCCATCAACTAATTATTATTTCACAAATGTCATTTGTCATCATCCAACCTATCGGAAATATTTTAACTCACGAAAGATTGAGTTTCTATTACACCCCGAAATTTTTTTTGATGATTATTTGATGGTTATATGTCATAATAAGGGGATTATGGATTTTATGTTGTCCGTAGGTGAGGAGGAAAACATGTGCAAAGCGAAGAGCGAAGAGTATGTGAAGTTTGTAAATAAGTTTCAAATTTAAATAGACATATCTCCAAATATATAATGATTCAGAGGTCTTATGGCCTATCAAATGAAATATATTTGAGTCTAGTTTACAGTGAAAAAAATCGCTCGTCAATCGGAGTTCGGAGTAAAAAGTTATGCTCGTTTGAAGACAGCAC
>JACEIK010000158.1:253534-274298 GCA_018107945.1 Datura stramonium | reverse complement strand
CTCTAAAAAAAAATTCATAATTAAAAATATGATGATAATTCAAAACATATCTTTTCTCGAAAAATTAAATAAATTCCCTGGTAGTTAATTTAGATATAACATGCGTCACTCCGACCCGTTATCAAACGATTCGTAAGGTTTATTCTAAAAGAGTGGGGGTTACTGTGGCCATTTTGTCTTTGTATAATCAAAAGCTATCTGCCTTTTTACTACCTCTTTTCCCCCTTTACTGTGTACTTCTCTTCTTCTCTTTTTAGCATTGCGATAATCATTCATTCAGAACAGTAAGTCCACTGTATATAAAATATAAATAGCAAATTTTCTTTCCTTTTCTACACGTACTTGGAACGAAAAATTCACAAATAAGGAAAATAAAAAAGGGAACCAAAATTATTCACAATCGAATGTTTCGTTCTTCTGGGTAGAGAATGGAAGCTGATGTTTCTATTCTTTCAACAAAGTAACAGTTTCCTTTTTGTGGGGTTTTCTTGAAAATTGTCGGAAGGTGTTTTGGGTTTTTTGAGATTTGGGATGTGCGTGTGGAGTCAAAGATGGTGAATTGATACTTTTTTTTTTATTTAAATTTTGTGGGCTTTTGGGTTTCTTTTTTCTTGATAATTGGCAGAAAGGGTTTAGTGGGGTATTTATTGGAGATGATGAATTTGTGGGTATTTTGTTACTTGAGTGTTGTTTGTCTTTTGGGTTCTACAGCTCTTGGTAATGTGGTTTTGATTGGAAAGAACGAGACTTTATCGTTTGAAGACATTGAATCTAATTTTGGTGAGTTAATATTACTCTTGCTTTGCTCTGCACCTATTGTTTTGTATTTAGTGTTGATCTTTGTTCTAGTTGGTATTATGTTCTGATGATATAATTTTCTTTTAATTTAACGTTTACCTGCCTCTGTTTCGTGGTAAACTGGATCCTATTTCCACTCCAGTTTTTTGCAATTTGGAGTTGTCAATAGTTCATTGTTGGGAAATAGAAGTTATATACCTTTCAGTAAAGAAGAAGCTTCGCTCTTGTGTTGCAAGTTTACAATTTTCTGCTTTTTTCCTTTGTTGTGTGAAAAGGAATCTGCCATCTTTATTTGCATAGTGAGATATTAGTCCAGATGGTACAGAAAGAACTAGCAGTCTGGGCTTATGACGTTTCTGTTATTGGCAACAGATTTGATTGTCTGCTTTTGTATTCTAGTTTAGTTTCACAAATTGGGTAATGATGAATAGTTACTTCCAGTTTGATTTTATTCCATGGAATTTATATGTAGGCAAGTAAGAAATTAGATTCATGATAATTTAATGCCAAGTAAGAAATTGTGGATGGAGTAAATTTGATTCATGAAATTTAATGCCTGCTACTGTTGCTTTTTCATTGAAAACTTAGTCTTGTTTTTCTAAAACTTCTTTTTGGCTTGTTGTTTACTTTCTTTGACACTGTTGTAATTGTACTAAATGAATCTTCTTCAAATATCAGCTCCCTCGGTAAGGGGATCAGGCAAATGCGGGACACTGTATGTGGCGGAGCCTTTAGATGCCTGCTCAACATTGACTAACAAGGTTGAACCAGTTAAAAATAGCACCCATGATCTATTCTTGCTGATAATAAGGGGTGGATGTAGTTTCGAAGATAAAGTCAGACAAGCCCAGGCCGCAGGTTACAAGGCAGCCATCATCTACAACGATGAATACGGTGATCTAGTTGCAAGTAATGAACTCTTCCACTTGAAATTATTGATTTAGTGCATTATGAGGTTACAACTTGTTGGCAATCTTAGATTTTAGTTGAATATATGATTCAGCTCAAACTCTCGGGTTTAGGGTTCCAGAATGAAGCTTGAAATGGACTTACTTGATATTTGGTTATGTAAGTGGCAGGAGGTCATAAAATGACTGATGGATTTTTTTGTAAGCGGAGTATCACTGAAACTGATCAAAGTCTCGTATCCCGCCAGCTAATACAACACTAATCTTTGTTTATTGAGGTAGAAAGTAAGGTGGTGTTCTAAAAAGTCAAACAGATTTTAATTAACTCTTCCTCTTGAATTTATTGATTAGTGCATTATGAAGTTACAACGTATTGGCAATGTGAGATTTTAGTTAAAATATTTGATTCAGCTCAACTAGGGTTTTGGGTTCTAGAATGAAGGTTGAAGTGGTTTGTCTTACTTGATGCTTGGTTATGTATGTAGCAAGAGGTCATAAATGGCTTATGGATTAATTTTACGCATATATCTCTGGAATTGATCGAAGTCTCGTATCCTGTCAGGCGTCAGCTAATACTCCATAATCTTGATTTATTGGGGGTAGAAGGTGGTGTTTTGAAAAGGCAAACAGATTTTACTACTCAGGTTTACATAGGACTCACTACTGACTCCACAATCTTGCTAGAACCAGCTATGTCACATTAGGCAATCTCATTACCAAAACTGCTCAGCTTTGCTATAAAATGTTAAACATAATGGAAGATTTGATCCATGAAGAAGAAACTTTGAAGCTTTGATCCCTTATCAAGTTTCTGGATGTCTTTTATGTTGGTCTGTGGCATCTATACTGTCCAGTAGAAACAGTGTTGTCTAAGAATATTATTATGAATAAATGGATATGGGGTTTTATGGGTATAAATCATTCGTATCTTCTTAATTTTATAGACGTTAATGATTGTTTAGTAGAAACAGTGTTGTCTAAGAATATTATGATTGTTTATTATTATGATTAGTTTGTTGCATTCTCTTCTTGCATAACACAGGCATGTATATGTTCAATCAATTGAAGTGTAAATAAGCAGAAACTCATATTTTTGCTTTCTAACAATGGTATTGAAGTTCTGGAAACAAGAAAAAATGACTGGATAAATCTCTCTCTCTCTCTGCTCTCCTTTTTTTTTTTTGTATTTGAAATTGGTAATTTTATTGATAAAGAGCACAGAGAAGGGTGCAAGCAAATTACAGATCAAATGCTAAAGTATGCCAATTCTTTTCTTGGAGGATCCTATTAGATTTAACAGTTCTCTCTTTCACTAGTAAAATTCTGTTGACACCAAAAATAAAACAAAAGTAAACAGATCATTCTGATCTTTCTAATAGAGCTTTCTTTGTCTTCAAAGCACCTCAGATACCTTTCCCTCCAAATGGACCACCAAATACAAGAAGATATAGTATACCACCATTCCCTTTGCTACTTGTTCCTGCCCTGGATGTTCCAGCATTTCAACAATTCATTGTGTCTCTGGGCATGCACCATTTAAGGCCCACCATGTGAAGGAACAGTTTCCATAATCAGTGATGTAGCAGTGTAAAAACAAATGATTTATGCTCTCTGAACTTGATCCACACAAAAAGCACTGGAGCACAATTCGAATCGTCATTTTTGTAAGTTATCCTGGTCCCTGGATAACAGTTGTACAAGTTCCCTTTTTTCTCTTGATAAGTGACAGTTATACAAGTATGTTTCTACGTCATGACTGTTTTCAGCTAAAAACTGCTTAGGAACTGATAACTGGGTGAAAGATGCTTGAGGAAATTGTTAAGAAATAGCACATATTCACTGAAAATGTCTAGTGCTTTTTGTTATCCTGATCTTTTAGATAATGCAATAGTTTACTGACATTCTGGGATTTTAGTGTGCATAAAAAGTAGACAGCCTACACGAAGATGTGGTCCTCTTTAATTACTATCCGGTCAGAAAGACAAAGGACATCATAACACAGTGTTATATATGTTTTGGACTTCTGATCATTCATCGAAATAGCATCCTTTGTTGATATATCAAGAGCTTTTGTAGAAGTTCCTTCTCCCTCTTTCTCATGGGGAAGACAGTGTCTTAGAATAGCTGCTTGAAAATGAGATTCAAACTCAAGTTTTATTTGCAGGGTTTTTTCACCTATTTTGTTATAAGTGGAAACCATCTTCTACTTAAAAAAGTAGCTTCAAAAAATATTTGAAGTGCTTGCTCATTTTATACCTAGCTCAAACAAATAAGTCTTATTTTGCTGGCAAGTGTTTGATTTGTCAGCATTACAAATACATCTTCTAGGCTTGGCTTTAGCCTCTAGTTTCTCTGTAATGCATCAGGAATATTCATGCTTGAGAACTGAGGAACTAGGAGACAACTATATCACTAACCCTTTTCCCTGCGACAGAGGAGAAACGAAAAAAGAGAACCAAGATATTGTCTGAAAGAAGCAAAAACCACTTTCAACTCTTGCTTCCTGTTGCTTAAGTTTTTAGAACTGTTGAATTTTGAACATCCAAGTGTTTTAACTAGTCACATGGTACAGTGGCAGGAAACTCTGCAGGTGTGAAGATACCCGCTGTGTTTGTTTCTAGAGCTTCAGGGGAAAGACTGAAAAAGTATGCTGGTGACATTGATGTTGAAGTATGGATAATCCCAAGTTTTGAAAACTCTGCCTGGTCCATCATGGCTATATCATTCATTTCGTTACTAGCTATGTCAGCTGTGCTTGCTACCTGCTTCTTTGTCCGTAGACATCGGATACGAAGAGAACGGCCTCGGGCCTCATGTGTTCGTGAATTTCATGGAATGAGTAGTCGTTTGGTGAAAGCTATGCCAAGCTTGATATTTACATCAGTTTTGGAGGATAATTGTACATCAGTAACATGTGCTATCTGTCTTGAAGACTATAGTGTGGGAGACAAGCTTAGAATTCTTCCTTGCCGGCACAGTAAGTTCTCTCTTCCTGAGGTATTATGATTTCCAGCTTGTTCATATATACAGGTCCTATTTGGCACTTAGGTAAAAGCAATGAATGCACTAATTCCTTAGGGTTGGTTCCTTCCTTGGGAGAAGCTCATTCTTTTTGAGTTGTTGTCGCTTGACAAGGTTTTCTGTTTGTGTTTTTCGAGTTACACCCTGGTGATTGGTTTCTAAAATTTGTTGAAATAGCTGACATCAGGGTTGGTGATGTGCACTATTGCTAGATTTCAGGGCTTATTACATATTTTAGGACTTCCTCAGGGAATTTAGGAGTTGCACTTCGGGCTTCCCCTTATGTATGATTTATGGCCAAGCGCAACCACATTTCGGGCAGTATGATAGATTCTGTGCTTGCTTAACGAATGTTTTCACTTTCTGGACGAAAAACATTCTATTATCCAATGCCATTATTGTTATTTTCTTTGGCCACCAATCTGTGTACTTCTGTTCATGCCTTTTCTGTCTGTCAAAAGGTCACCTCATGTCCCTCCATCGGGGAAAATACTGATGTAATCCCTATAGCATACCTGCACTTTTGAAATGAGATGTTGCAAATTTACAACTCTACATCATAATATTACTTACAACAGCAACAACATAAGTGTGGTCCCACAAGTGGGGTTTGGGGAGGGTGCGGTATACGCCGACCTTACACTTACCATTTTGGGGTAGAGAGACCGTTTCCGAATGACCCTCGGCGTAAGAATCGTTTTTCGTATCTGAGAAAAAGAAAGAGTAAATAAGCTATGATGAAAACACTGGAGAAAGAGAAGTACTGACAAGTAAAATAGTAAAGCTAGCTAAAGTAAAAGTAACAACAATAGTAATAAAGCCGAAGAATAAGGTAACGCTAACAAAATAATAATACTATAGGTAAGGGAGCAGATCGGTGCTCTGGCCTAGAATTGGAAAGAGAGAAGTTGCTCGACTATCTACCAATCGTCTATCCTAATTCTCGACCTCCATGCTCTCTTATCTAGGTCATGTTTCGGTATGTTGAAGATGAGTCATGTCCCGTCTAATCACCTCTCCCCAATTCTTCCTCGATCTACCTTTACCTCCCATCACTGCCAACCTCTTGCACCTCCTCACTGGAGCATATGTGTTCCTCGTCTTCATATGTCTGAACCATCTCAGCCTCGCTTCTTTCATCTTGTTCATCAATATAATGTCAATTCATCCATCACTAAGGCAAATAAAAACAGGTTGAGAGTTGATCCCTGATGCTACCCCATCTCGACTTGAAAGTGTTACGAGGCTCCTCCCACTGTCCTCATCCGGATCTTGGTTACATCGTACATGTCCTTGATCATTCTAATGTATGCAATTTGTACACTTCTAAACTCCAAGCATCTCCATAAAATCTCCCTCGGCACTGTCATATGCCTTTTCCAGGTCAATGAACACTATACATACGTCTCTTTTCCTCTCTCCATACTGCTCCAACAATCTAACAATGTCCTTAGAAGGTGAATGAATGGCTTCTGTTGTGGATCTCCCTAGCATGAATTCAAATTGGTTCTCAAAAATAGACATATTCCTCCTCATTATTCTACCAGAACAATGATTGAAGGTTTCCTATATGTTTCAGCATTTCCACTCCATGGACTCTTTGAAATCTATGCGGATCTAGATGAAGATTGTTTTTAGAGTAGATATTCAGATTTGTAGCTTGCTTGAGGAGTGAGTTGGAATTAATGTTGTCAAAGTGATCAGAAACCTTAATCTAAAGTCCTTGCATAACTCTAGCCCTGGAACCTTGATAGCGAAGTAAATATTGTAGAAGTGGTCACTTGAGTTTGTTTCTTCAGGAGGGATCAGAAGTTCCTAACCTGGGCATTTCAGAGACTATAGCTAAGACAACCCAGAGAGATCTAGTTCAGGAGCATGTCATGGCTATTGCTGCAGAGCTTAGTACACGTGCTGGGTTTGATTACTGTCAGCTATTTCTGGAAAACCCTAAGCATTTTAGCTCTCATATTTTATTACAGAGGTGTAATTTGTTTTGATTGGTAAAGTATAGGTGTTTTATTGATGTAAAAAGAACAGCATAAAGAGAATGCTGTTTAAGGGTCATGTAGATTACTTATATAAAACGGAACATGTAGATTATTTTTATAGAACGGAACATGTAGATCATTTTTATAGATTTGATATTGAGATTGGTAGTGTTGGTTGAAATTTGATCTTCTTGTATTTTCTGTAATGTACTTTACATCAAAGGATCACAAATCTATTGAGATTGGTAATGTTGGTTGAAATTTGATCGTTTTGTATTTTCTGTGAATGCACTTTACATCGAAGCATCACACATGATGTTTTTTACTAAAACTTCCAGGAGTCTTGTTGCTTTTTTGCACTTTCCACTTAAAAATATTGAGTAATTTTCAATAATCATATTCTGGATCCACATCTATGAATATAAGCTCTCCACTAGTCATTATCAAGATTCAAAGCAGCAAACTGTGGTAAAACCTCAAAGCTACAGTTCAAGTGTGATTGGAATATTAACCTTGTCCCTGCTGCTATATCTCATTGTGAATGTGAATTGGTATTTCTGTGGGTTTTAATTTTTGGTTAATATGGATACTTTTACCAACCTGGGCAGTAATTTGTTGGTACATGCCATATCCCGTGTGTTCTCGTCAGATTTCTTCTCTACTGGAGAAGTTTTCATTTTTCAGTAAATGGATTTCCTCGGAATTTTTGCAGAATTTCATGCTATGTGCGTTGACGCTTGGCTTACATCATGGAGAACCTTTTGCCCCATCTGTAAACGTGATGCAAGAACTAGCAATGGTGATCCACCAGCATCAGAATCTACACCATTGCTTTCTTCTAGTCTAGCTTCTATATCTTCATTTTCATCCCTAAGATCGTCATTAGCTTCATCATCAGCAATACAAATAGGCCCAGGAGCACCCCGATCCCCTTCAGTTTCTCGTCCTCAATCAATATCTAGTACTCCTTATAACCGTCAGTCTCTTCAGTCCTACCATCAGTCACCTCATCTTAATATAAGCCGCAGTTCACTTGACCTTCAAAATGCGTCTTCCCAGAGATCTCGTGCATCTTATATGATTTCCTCTCACTCAGTGGGCTATCCCTCTTTATCTCCGCTTAATTCAAGATACATGTCACCATATATTCCTAGTCCCGTAAATGCCTCGTCGAGTTATATTGGCTCCTCGAGTCGGCATCCCAACCCACTGCGTCATAATGAGTCGACCACTAGCTTTTCGCCATTTGCATCAACTCAGTCTCTTCCGGGATGTGAGCCATGATCTGCTGATTCTGGAAAATCTGGGGTAGTTTGGGCCACCTGTTAACAGGATCAGTGTGGTTGGATCATTTTCACCTCAAATCACACCTAAAGACGGTGCAACAGCTTTGGAGATAAGAAGCTCTGGCACATGGGCAGACGGAGGAATATGCCAGGAAGCCCTGGATTTGTACATTATTGTGTGATGTCTGTTATAGATTTGGTTTCTATTTCGAGGTTTTTACTATTTTTATTTTGAGGGATTTACGAGTGTACACATGCAAAGTGATGGGTGTTCATGCTGAATGCAGTTGCCCCCTTTTTACATATCCTCGTTTTTTGTTTGTTTTAGTGCCATTGAATGATCTTTTAGCAGTCTCCATTACTTGGATGGTTTCCTGTCTTTTTGCTTAGGCTTGAACTTGTATGTAATAGAACATAAATGACAGAGAGATGACTAAAGCTGGTATTCTGAATACTTGTTTTTATTGTCTCTTTTTTGTTTATGGGGGGATGACTTTTTTTTTTCCCCAGTTACAACAGACAGAAGGATTGTTTACATTTTGTGGAAAGTTTTGCTCAGCAGCAAAAGCTTGTACTATTGGGTCATTTGTAACCAGGTTTTATGTTTCACAATAAGGACCAACTCAATTGGAGTTGGTTGTATGAATCCTCGGAAATTGATCATATTTTCTTATTTAAATTAATTCACTTGGAAAGAACAATAAAGCATGTTGTTTCAAGGGGAAGATAAATAATTATGACGGTATAGGTGGTTAAAGATATTTTTGGTATTCTGAGTTCAAACTGTTATTCAATTTTCGTCTCTTCACAAAGACTTATAATTTTCAACCCATTACTAATTTTACAACAATGAAAATGTAAATTTTAGTATCAGATTGGTCTATCCATTTCATCCCTTTCTACACATTTCTTAATTCTAAAGTTAAAAACATGAGTTTATCAACCTTGTTTGTCAAACTGCACTCCGCAATGCCATGTCTCGATGTAGATGTATCAACCTTACTGCTACATTAACATCTTCAATCCTAGCCTGACTTGCAATAGCTTTTGAATAACAGTTTTCAACAAGCAGCGGAAATTTAACTAACAATAAAACAAAGTAGCATTTTCGTTTTTGGTCTTAAACTCATATTATACACAGCACAAAAAATAAAAAAATTGTCTTCATTTTCTCTAAAACTGTAACAATAAATTAATCACCGATCTTTGCACTAAAAAGCATTCCTTTCCCATCAGTGGATGCAGAGTATCCATCCTCCTACAAGTATAGCTGTTTATGTAATTATGGATCTGAAACTTAGAAACATCTCTCTCTGAGGCTTCCATGTCAATGGCACATCTTGTCAAAAATTTCTCAAGCTACTTATTTTGGTTAGATTGAAATTAATGTTCCAAAAAGTGAAAACTTAGTCTATCTTGTCTTCTTTGTCTCCGGGACGAAGTGCTTCTTTGGCTTCTGATGGAGATGTGGAGCTCCTTGGATAATCAACCTGGTCTCTTGAGGGCTCCTCTTTAAGAGACTGCATGATCGTCACCACCAGTACCACAATGAGAATAAGGATAACTGCTCCGATCCCATACATTGAGTTTCTGAAAGCCTTGTAAGAATCCGAAGTGATGCTTTTCTGTATAACACTTCCTTCCCTGTATCCTTGAAGAAACCGCATAATTTGGGACCCCTGATCTTCATCTTCAACACTGTCTGAGCCAATGACCTATTGTTTGTGTCAAAGCTCAACATCAATATATAAAAATCAATATTATCAGCTCAATGTTTCACCTTAGTCCTAAAGTTGGACTTTAAAATGTGTTTTTACAATGTGTCAATCAGAAACTTAAAAAATGAAGGGTGAAGTGTTTAAACCTGGAATATATTTCCTAAGCCTACCAACAAAATGCAAAAGATTACAAGGTCATCTCAAATGTCAGGCAAATAGATAGAACACTCAAAATTTTCTTCCTGGTTCCTCTATGGCTTCACCATATGCATCCATTCTTCCCAGAGAAGAGGAGCACATAAATATCAAAACATATGCAAGTATGTCTGGACTAGGTAACTAATTAGAATTTAAGCTTTTCATGCAGTTTCTTTATTAGTTTATTAAAACCTAAGAAGGCATAAAATCTAAAAGTTAAAAGTGACTCGTACTCCTCATGAAGCAAAATAGATATGCTCATAGAAAAACAAAGACCAAAATTTCCAAATTCACGTAGAATTAAAGTCAAGAATAAGACCACATCCAATGGTTTTAACCAACCGCCATAGTCCTGCAATATTTGTCACCCTGAAACTTTTGGTAATATCCATTACCTGGAGATCAGATAACCATCCAACTGAGCACTTATGACGTTATTTCATGTGTTTGGGCTTTATGTTCCTTGTTTCTTTTTTTCTTTTAGTACTTACATGACCTAGGTGATGTCTATCTAAAGCCATCAGGTCAGCCATAGTTCAAGATCACTTGTTGAAAATCTGAACCGCTGAAACATGGATATACCACATGAAATAATTAATGTTGTACTTCTTTACCAGATGGTTAATTAATAGATAAGAAATTGGCATAAAAGGAGAAAGTCTGAACAGAAATGTAGGCGTTACAGATTCTGCCTCTCTAATTCTAAATTAAAAAAAATAAAAATCTAATACTTAAATAGAAACTATAGAATGCGCAAGGGTCATGCTTCGCTAATTTAACATGGTGAAGGAACACACAAGCAAGTGTTATTTAGAGCTGTAAAACATTGGTAGGCAAAACTACACTTGAAGAGAGAGGAAAAGAAGGTTTTAAGCTTACTGAAAAATACTCCTCGTTTCCATCCCACACAATCATCTTTGGTAGTTTGGTTTTCTTAGATACTTCAAATGACTCAGCAAAGTCTTGCCACTGCTTGAACCCAACAAAAGCAAACACCAAGTCATGGTTTGCAGATGCCGCAGCTTTCAAGAGTTTTACTAATCCTTTTGACCTCTCATCACTCTCATCTTCCACGATTGTTAGAACAATTTTCCTATTATCGTCTTTCAACAACTTCAGAGAATCTTGATTAATAGGCAAAGCCAGAGGGAGCAAGCTCTGTTTGATATAATCCTCAAGGAATTTTTCTGCAACCATAGCAGGAAAGTTTAGATTCAGCCATTGTTTTTAATATAATATTCAAGGCACAGTTTCAGATAAAAATAGTTCTCAGTTGTTCTTTAATAGGGTGAAGATAGATCAAATGCAGAACCGAGCCATTAAAATGAACTAGGAACACCATATAAAGCTCATACACATGGAACTAGGGCAGCTACTAAGCATATACACTGAAACCTTTCAAGAATAAATATATCCGAGGATTTGTCATTTGTGTGTTCCATATGAAAATATAAAGCAAGCGCAAGGCTGTGACTACATCAAAATTTCAAGAACTAACTGATATCCATTTAAAGAACTTCATACCGAATAGCAAGCTAACAATCCTTTGTGCTGATACTTTTTTCTTTGAGGTTGGCATACAATTTTAATTAATTTCAAATCTTGGTGAGACAGTCACGGTAAGCTGACCTCCAAAAGGGCCATAAAATATGCTCTGTTCATTGTAGTTCAGATGAAGGGCTACCAACGCAGGTACTTTGTCAAAATCATAGAACTCCATTGTTTTATCCGAGAAATCTTGTGCCACAGAAAACCATGCCTTTTTCTTGTATTTCACCGCCAAATGTGATATGGCAGACTCATTCAAGCCAAAGCCTATGAATATAGGAAAATTTTTGCCAGCTTCTTCAATAAATTCACTAATAGCTGAGTCTGAATTGAGTACGGCCACATCAGGAGCGACAAACTTTTTCAAAAATCGCACAAGTAAATCTGCCTTTCTTGGTCCATAATAATCTGTTGGAACTCCATGCATGAATATCTTTAACGTTGGAAATCCACTGCATTGCAACAAAAGAAACATTTCACTGTCTTTTTATTCAACAACTGCAAAAGGTCTACAACAACAACTATGCCTAAATTCAAAACAGATTCCCGGTCCGGTATATATATATGTGAATCTAATTGATGATGTTTCTCCATTTAGTTCATCTCAGGCAACAATTGCATTCATTTTGTAGTGACATATTACCAAAATTTCTAAAATATGTGCAGTGGTATAGTCTGTGTATTTTAATTTTATTAGTTGCATGAAAAGAAAAGCACATATAGGAAACCTTCAGTCAATGCCTCTTCCATTTTCATCCTCTCCCAAAAAGGAAAATATGTTCGGACTTCAGCCAATATTTGTATTTAGTGAAAATAAGGAGACTGAAAAAAATAGCTGTTAGGTGATTCAGCCTCATGAGTATAGAGAACATCCTCTACAGATTAAATAAGACCCCAATTCCAAATCTTCAGGGCCACAGAGTCCACAACTCAGCATCGCGTTCCCATTCCCACTTGCATTATCTTCTAATCATCAGCACTTTCCTAATTTTGCCCCTTATTCATTATCTGACCAAGCTAATATGCCTCTGACGAGAAGACACCAAATGAAATGAGCATCCTACATCAGACACAGCATTAGATGGGCACAGAAATTCCAGAAATGTCGGAACTACTTAGATATAGGAGAGTCTGGAAGAGAGAAGGAACATTGAAATCAAGTTCCGGAATATAGGAAGGTAAGATTAAGGAGGTTCCGAAGAGGTTCAGGGAGAGGTGTAGGGCACTGAATGGTGGTGGCAGCTGTCAGGTGTGGTGAGAAAGCAAAGAGGCTCGGGCAGGATTCTCAAGCTAGGTTCCATTTGTTTTGTGTGTGCGTGTGCGTATGTGAGTATGTGATAACCTATGTGATTTAAACAAGTGTCCTCGTTCATTTTTTTTGTCTATTGCAATCCAAATGGTTACATATAGGGATGAATACTGGATCAGGAACGGGGTCTCCGCTGAGATCTAGGAACAAAACTTTAGACATTTGGCAGGGAGTTCTAGAAAGATGTGAAAAGAGGTTGGCAAAGTGGAAAGAAGTGTCCTCATTCATTTCTTTTGTCTGTTGCAATCCAAATGGTTACATATAGGGCTGAATACTGGATCAGGAGCAGGATTTCTGCTGGGATCTGGGAACAAAGCTTTAGACATTTGGCAGGGAGTTCTAACAAGATGTGAAAAGAGGGTGGCAAGTTGGAAAGTTAATACTTATCATTGGGGAAATTTTGATGCTGATAAATAGTGTCATTGATGCCCTCCACATATGTCATGTCCTTATTTTCCTGATCAGTCAAAGTGGAGAAGAGGTTAGACAAACTAAGAAGCGATTTTCTTTGGCAAGGCAGCAGAGATAAGAGGAACTTTCCAAATAGTTAGATGGAATTCACTTACACTTAACAAGAAGGAAAGGGGCTTAGGAATGAGAATTTTGAGGCAATACAACTGCAGCTTACTGATGAAATAGTTGTGAAGATTCACTTCAGAAGAAGATGCACTATGGAAGGAAGTAATTAGTGTAAAGTATGGGTCTCAAGGTTTTTGGACTTCAAAAGTAGTGACTACACCATATGTAGTGACTAAATGGGAAAAAAAATTAGTAGTGACTACACCTTATGGAGTGAGTTTATTGAGGAGTATTATAGCCTGTTTGGCCAAGCTTCTCAAATAAGCTTATTTTGAGAAGTGCTTTTTTCAAAAGTGCTTATCAAAAAAGTACTTTTAGTGAGAAGCAGTTTGTGTTTGGGCAATAAATTTAAAAAGTACTTTTGAGCAACAATTAGTGTTTGCCAAGCTTTTGAAAAGTGCTTCTAAGTGTATTTTTCACAAAAGTGTTTTTCAAATAAGTGCTTTTGGAGTGAAGCTACTTTTTTTAGCTTCTGAAAAACAGCTTCTGCTACTCCCTAAAAGCACTTATTTTCTCTCATAAGCTTCGCCAAACACCTCATTTTTTTTTTAAATAAGTGCTTTTTAGAAAAAATACACTTTTGGCCTCCCAGAAGCTTGGCCAAACAAGCTATTAAAGCTCTTCGGCATAGTTGTTGGTAATATTGGTTTGTAGTGGGTGAAGGACGGAGGATTGCTTTTTGGGATGATAAATGGATTCAGAATGCTCCCATGAAAGATGTATTCCTGGATCTATTCAGAATTACTGTTTTACCTGATGCTACTTTGGCTATTATGAGGGGGCAACAAGGATGAAATTTCAATTTCAGGAGACACTTAAATGATTGGTAATTGGGCAGAATCACTGATTTCTTGAAAGTACTCGAACCTTTCAAAGGTTTGACTCAAGGACAAGATAAACTAATCTGAAAAGCTCAGAGCAAGTGTGCTTTACAGTGAATCTTTTTATAGGCTTCTGAACTCTGTTGGACAGGAAGGAGGATGTTGGCCTTGAGGAAGAATCTGGAAGACAAATGCGCCTAACAAAGTGGCATGCCTCTCCTGGTTGGTGGCTAGAAACACTTTCTTGACACATGAAAATATACAGAAGAGGAATTATGTTGTGCTCAAAGTGTTACATATGTGGAATAGAATCTGAGGATGTCAATCATGTATTTTTGCATTGTTATGGTATTGATCAATTGTGGCAGTTGTTCCTTAACATGGTGGGGCTTAACTGGACTATGCGCAAAGATACATGTGAACTTTAAAGTGCTCAAACATTGAAGGAAAATGTACAAAGCAGAAGAAATGGTGGTATACTGTTTCTGCACGTATATGGTGGAATATTTGGAGAGGAAGAAATGATAGATGCTTTGAAGACAGAGGAAACTCTATTCAGAGGATAGAGATGAACTGTTTACTTTTATTTTACTTTTGGTGTAAACAGAACTTTGTCAATGAAGCTGAAGAAATGATTAATCTTGTAGAATCCTTTAAGAATTAGAACGAATTCATCTTAGGATTCTCTGTAAAACTTTTGAATAGAACTTTCTTGGTGCTTGCTTCTTTTATAATACACTTACCTTTCTCAAAAAACAAAAGGAACACCTGATCAGGAATAGGAAGTTCTTTTATAAGATCTGCATATACAGTCTATGGCAATCTATAGAAGACTAACAAATTGATTACGCTCACAAACTATGAATCTTATAATGCTAATAGAAATGTTTTACCAAACAAAAGAGTAAGTTTTTCTTTTATTTTGGTTCAAGTGACTTGATTTAACCAGAAAGAAAGTTGCACAATGCGACACCATTTAACAAAATAATTGTAGTAATAACTAATATGGAGAAAACAGACATACTCAATTTCATATTTAGAAGCAAGATGACTGTATTTGTCAGCATCTACTTTAGCAATTACAACAGGCTGCTTCAGTACAGCAAGATTGACAGCAGCTTTGTCCAACTGCAAGGAACTTTAGTCAGAGTGGTTTGTGATGTCACATTCAAAATATCAGTTATCCAATAAGACAAGCAAATGAAATACTGTTCACATGTCTACGCTTGTATAGGGAAGAAAACAGAATAAATGTCCCTTTGTTGGCAAAACTGCAAAAGAATACTAACATAGAATACAAAGTATGAAGCTTAGTGAACTCAAGTAAAGAACTTGATACACCTTCTCCTATCGATGAACATAATGATATTATCAATCTTTAGAAGGAAACAATTCAACCTCATCCCTCAAGAAGTTTCAGTGATCAAGTAACACACTTAACCACCCAAAATAGAGGCACTCCATAAAGGAATAAATTTTCTCTTAGAGGACAGGGAGAAGCTGATAAGACTGTTCACGCAACTATGCCTATCAGTCTAAAAACAGGTGGTAACAATCACTTCTTAAATGACATATCATGATCTTGTCTGAAACCAATGGGCTGCCTTCGCAAGACTACTTTTTTTTTTTTATGAAGTAAGAAATTTTATATAATAGGGCATCAAGAAGATGCAACAAGTACAAAAGAGGGAAGGAGAAGTCATTTGGTACAAAAGGTGCCAAGCTAGAGCGAAAGAGCTGACAAAATCCAAAAAAAGTTAATAGCGCAACCTACAGGGGTTAAATTCTGCCAATTATACAACCATATAAGACAGCTTTAAGAGTGTCGCGAGGAGTTGATAACCAATCAGAGCATCTGCATTCCCCCTGTCCCACACCAAAATGTGCAGGCAGGGATCATCTGTCAGACTTTCCTGATGGATTTTTCAACTTTTATTCGAGACCAGCATATTCATAGGCTTCATAGGCTTCTCTGATACTATGTGGCATAGTGCACATAGTATGAAATGGAAACGAACATGTGCCAAATGTCTGCAGCAACTGGACAATGTAGAAAAAGATTCCCATTGGATTCTGGTTGTTGTTGGCACATGTAACATCTGTTGACAACATGTATCCTTCTTCTATTAAGATTGTTCAGTGCTAAACATGCTTCATGTAGGGCTATCCAGCTGAGGTAGATTATCTTCGGAGGGAGCTTTGTTTTCCAGATGTATTTCCAGGGCCATTTGTCAATGATTTCATTAGTGGAGAAAAAAATGAGAGTAACCTGCCTTCAAAGAGTAGGGACCATCCATCCACTTAATGCTATCAGCAAACTAAGTACTCCTCCAGTTTAGCCAGTAGACTCATCGAATGAGGAATTTCCCAGTCTGGGAAGTCCCTTTTGTACTGAATGTACCAGCTGTTGTCTTGCCAATTCTGAGAGATGGTGGAATTCTGATCAATGGCTACCTGATAAAAGATCTGGGAATTCGTTCATTAGGATAGTCTCCTGTAACCACTTGTCTTTCCAAAATCTGATGTTGGAGCCATTTCCCAATTTAAAGGAGGTGTTTTTAGAGAGAACTCATTACAAAGCTTCCTGATGTATTTCCATGGCCCAACTCCATGCGGTCTTCTTGATAAACTGGTGCAGTGGTTCTGAGAGCCATGATTTACATTTATCACCTCTTTTAATAATGTTTTCCCTTCTTGGCACTTCACGAGCATGCATTTGTCATGGATATTGAGATTTTTGATACCTAACCCCCATGCCGTTACATTTAATCAAATATCTTTTTGATCGCACTATCCTCTATTGCTCCCATCTTCTTCTCCACTTTATTTACGGTAGATTTGACTTGCTTTCCAAGGTATCGTAGAACTTATTTTTCTCTCCTGATTGGATAATTGACTTTGCATATATTTTTTTTTCACCATTGACTCTGCATATGAACGCTACAAGTTCTTGTGGAGAAGCATTTGACCAGTACCAGAAGAGAAAAGAAAGTCACAAGTTACGAAATGAGTAATTCCTCACTAGTGACCATAACACAAGCTGAAAGTTGCATCAGCCCCTAGCAGTGTTTTGCTCAGCCTCTTGAACTTTGTTGTTCATGGAAAACAGCTTCTTTCTGGAAGTTAGTATATCATGGATGTGAACATATTAAATTAAAAGATAGCATTCAAAATCTTCTTTTATTGTAACTGAAATCATTCTATATTCTTTAGTAGCATGAAGGAAAGCTTCCTTTTTCCATAAGTTTAATTACGTGACCATGATAAGCCCTCCATCCCTCTATGGTTTCAAATCAGATTGGATCATAAGCAAGGGCTGATTCAATTTCAAATCAATATATAATAATAACTGGGCTCACAATGAAATATTTATAGATATTCAGTTGATTTCTTATTATATATGTATACACCCTGTACAAATGTTACCGGGTTTTCGTACCTGGCTATGTGCTAGATCCGGAACTGATCATAAGCATCTATTTCTCAAATGTCAAATTATTATTTTTTCAATAAGAATTTCTCAACAGTCAAATGTAACATTATCAACACCTTATGAGCTACCATAAGAGCGTGCATATATATAACATTGGCAGCTGAGGCATGCTTGATTCATGGGTCATAATTTCATTTTACATTAGTAGGTAATAAATTGCCTATATGCAATTAATTAATAATTAAAATTTGGAAATAAAACCTTAAGAAAAGAAAAAACTTTCAGATGATTACTTTATGTCCTATAGTTTTTTACCAGGGCCACTCTGTATGAGGGTCAATATGACCGATTTTCTGTCTATTACATACTACTCTACTTTCTAAAAATAAAATTTATATATTTATAAGCTGCACTAAAGCTACTGCAAGTTGAATATTTTCCCATTCTACGAGATGTTTTTTCCTTTTTTGGAATGAATGGGATTAGAACCCATGATCTTTCGGTTGGTTGTGAGTGAGAAATTAAAGGATGTTGTCCCACGTTGAAGGAAGGAGAAGAATTTATAAGGTGTAAATAGAAAACCACTTCTACCTTAGCTTAAAGAGTTGGAAAGAAGACAAGCCCTTGCGCTGTTATCAATGCTCGGCTTTGGCTTTGGTCAAATAATCTGATCGATTGATTGATTAATTTTTTGACCAAATAAGTCTGTTTTGCTTTTCTATATTTCACGCCTTTTTCTTGTAAAAGCAACAGTCTTTTTTCCAGAAAGGCGCCAGTTCCTTGAACAGACATCAGGTTCCCCACGCATTGGCAATAAATTCAGAGGCCTTGCTTCAGAAACTTTACACAGATTTTCGAATTCTTCTTCTCCCCTCTTCTCTGCATTATGTTCAAATAAAGTAGTGCCATGTGATTTTCTTCGTTCTTGGCATCCGAAGTATATTGGAATTTGAAGTATCATTATTCCAGTAAGGTAATTGTGTTCTATCCTGGAGGAAATGTGGCCATTCCAATAAGGTAATTCTGTTCTATCCTGTACTGTGAGGAAATAATCCAATAGTTCGGGTAAATTAAGATGATTAAAATTCTTAAAGACAGAAAAAATTCTATGGGCTCAGGATAAATTATATTTTGTTTAAACTTTAGTGTTTCCGTTTCCTGTTAATATATAGATGTTTTCTAGTTTGTAACACAAGAGACAAGATAATACATCTTAAAATATTGGTGGAAGATTACTTCCTGAAAGCTACAGCAGTGGAGTATATCTCTGTTATAATTTGATCCTTTATGTTACTCTAATAATACTGCAATTTAAGTAAAAACAAATCCAAACCATTTAAGAGAAGAAAAAGAAAAAAGGAAAAAAGCAAATCAAGCAAACAGAGAAGAAATAGAGAGGAAGAAAGACCTCGGGAGAAAGACGTTTGCAGTGACCACACCAAGGAGCATAGAAATCGACGAAGATATAATCGAAGGTGGAAATAGCGGCGTCGAAGTTGGATTCATCAAGTTCCAATACTTTCCCATCGACGGCGAACTGTGGCTTCTGCTCCGCCGACGACAGAGATAGGAAGAGGAGAAGGAAGCCGAAGGTGAAAATCAAATTGGAACGAGGAAGAAGCATCTTGTATTCAGCACAGCAAGTTTGAAGGAAATTATAGAACTGGATCTGGTTTTTTGCTTTTCCTTTTTATACTTTATGCAACGGCACTAGTTTCCTTTGTATTTGGAAGATTATTTATTTATTTATTTATTTTTATAGAAAAACCAGTGCCAAGGGTGTGTTGTTTTAAAGATAAATATGCTCGGATTCAATATCTTACTAGGATATTATTTTAAAATCTTAATGTTAAATAATTAAGATATTTGTTTATCCTTTAAAAAGTATACTTGAATTTGTAGACGCGAATTATATAGTTGAATTTGTAGACGTGGCTCAAGAACACATGGATTGAAATGATAAATAATGAGTGACTAACATAGTTTAACTGGTTTTAACTTATGTAACAAAGATAACAACGAGTGATAATGAAATGAAATCAAATAAGTGAATTAGAAAACGATAATAACTTGAGGTCTGGTGCTAGAAGCTGGTAGTATCACTGACCAAGCTTGTTGTTTTTGATATTAAACAAAGTAATGAACAACTGGACTTGAAGCTTAAGAACTTAAGAGCAACAATATATTGCCATTTGAATAATTGGAGGACTATTTATAGCCTAATCCTAGAGAGCAACTTTTGTAGAACTCAAGTTTCAGTAAGACTCCCACGGACTCACATCTGCGGACATTGCACAATGATTGGATAGGTGAATCGCGAAATTTTTGGTGATAATTGAATTTTATCCTTGTCCTCATTTGGCGAAGGCTCACGCTGGACTTCACAACCTCGGAGCTATATGGGCTCAGAGATCCAACACTACGCTCAAGAATAATGATTAGGCTACTCTTGCTGGTTTTGTCCCGGGATATGACCGACACCATATCTCAACCAAATAAGACTCGACGTATCACTTACACTATATCCTTCTCCTTCTCCTTCTTCTCTTTCTTCTCCTTCTTCTCCTTCTGCACCTTCTTCTTCTCCTCCTCCTCCTCTTCTTCTTCTTCTTCTTCTTCTTCCTCCTCCGTCTATGTCGTTGTTGCTGCCGCCGCTACCGCTACCGCTATCGTCGTTGTATTCATCTTTTTTATTGTGTTATTCTTATTTTCTTCTTTTTTTCTTACTTCTACGAGTTTTTTTCCCCTGGTCATGAGCTTGAAAATATGTATTTTTCAAGCCATTGAAAATATTCTGCAGAAAATAGCAATTGCTGCAGTTGTTTCAGCAACTGCTGCAACAGATTCAATAACTGCTGAAAACATATGCAACAACTGCTGAAAACTATGTAGCAACTCCTGAAAAATATGAAACAACTGAATATGTTTCAGCAGTTGCTACATCTATTTTAGCACCTGCTGCATATGTTTTCAGCAGTTATTGAATCTGTTGAAGCAGTTGCTGCATCTGTTGTTGCAAAATCGAAATCCTAACTATGTGGCGATGGCGACAACAAATGAAGTGGAGGAGGAGCAGGTGAAGGTGATGATGATGACAATAGAGAAGGAGGGGGTAGCGATAATGACAGAGGAGGTGGTGGTGGTGGAGGAAAGGGAG
>JACEIK010000158.1:234385-245446 GCA_018107945.1 Datura stramonium | reverse complement strand
CCTGCCAGTCTAT
Organism: Datura stramonium; assembly: GCA_018107945.1. Classification (NCBI taxonomy): domain Eukaryota; kingdom Viridiplantae; phylum Streptophyta; class Magnoliopsida; order Solanales; family Solanaceae; genus Datura; species Datura stramonium. Next base: position 245,433 of record JACEIK010000158.1, on the reverse strand, counting down.
CCAACATTTGATCGATGAATGGTATAGGATAGTGATCTTTACGAGTGGCCTCATTGAGTTTCCTATAATCCATGCAAATCCTCCAACTTGTGACTGTTCGCGTGGGAATTAACTCGTTCTTCTCGTTAGTGACAACTGTCATCCCCCCTTTCTTTGGGATAAATTGAACCGGGATGACCCACTCGCTGTCTGAGATCGGATACACCACTCCTACATCTAGCCACTTAATCACTTCCTTCCTGACTACCTCTTTCATCACCGTGTTCAGCCTCCGTTGATGTTGTATAGTTGGCTTAGATCCTTCCTCCATCAATATCTTGTGCATGTAGAAAGCTGGACTGATTCCCCTAATGTCTGATATCTGCCATCCCATCGCTCTCTTTCGCCTCCTCAAGACACTAACGCATCTTGCACCTGTGAATCTGTCAATTCTGCTGAAAGAATGACCGGTAATATGTCATCTTCTCCCAAAAATACATACTGTAGGTATGGAGGCAATGTTTTCAGCTCCAATTTGGGTGCCTCCTCTATTGATGGCTTTGGTGATGGTTTTAGGACCACTGCAAAGGCTCAAACTCCTGCTTTCGAGAGAACATTTTTGCCTCATTCAGAGTTTGCACCATTTCATATGTTGCACCATCCCCTGACTGACCATGTCCCACCAATGCTTTCTCCAAGGGATCCTTTGGGCCAATAAGCTGAAGTGTTGACTCTTGATCCACAATAAATGATGGCTGATAACTCTTCATAGATGGCAGGTAGCTTCATAGCCTTGTAGACGTCAAATACTTCTACCTTATCATGAGCTCTCATGGTTAGCTGCCCAGCAGCTACATCGTTCAGAGCTCGCCTAGTTGCCAAAAAGGGACGTCCCAAAATAAATGGGACTTCCGAATCTAGCTCAAAGTCAAGAATTATGAAATCCACAGGGAAAATAAGGGAGCCCACTTGCACTAGCACATCCTCCACAATTCCATCTGGCCTTGCCAATGAACGATCGTCTAGCTGCAAGATTACTGTAGTGGGTCTGGGACTACCCAACCCCAACTTCTTAAATACAGATGTAGGCATTAAGTTGATACTTGCTCCCAAATCACACAAACCACGAGCTCGAATTGACTGCCCAATAGTAATCTGGATAGTAAAACTTCCCGGATCTTTGAGCTTTGTAGGCAATCTATTCTGTATCCGAGAGGTGCACTCTTCAGTAAGTGCAACTGTAGCATATTCTGTCAGTCTGCTCTTGTTTTCCACAATATCCTTTATGTACTTTGCATACTTAGGAACTCCTTGCAACACATCTCCCAAAGGAAGATTAATGTGCACCTGCTTCAACATTTCCATAAACTTCTTGAAACATGCTTCCTCCTTATGCCTTCGCAATCTCTGTGGAAACGGGGGCGGTGGTCTTTCATTCTCTGCTGCCTTTTCACTCCCCCTCACATTCTCATTCTCTTCAGCCTATTCTATTGCTTCAGCTTGCTGTGGTGGCTTTTCGGGTTCCAACTCCCTCAGTTGCTGTCCACTTCTAGTTGTAAATGCATTCACCTTCTTGGGATTTGTGTCTATATCACTTGGCAATCCACCCTGAGGTCTAGTATTCTGTGCTCCAACTAACTATCCCAACTGAAACTCAAAAGCCTTTGTGGCTAACTGCTGGTTTTTCATGTCAACTGTCAATTTTACTTGGTCAGCTTCCATCTGAGCTTAGTTAGCTATAATGGTCTTCAACATGTCCTCGATGTTGCTAGACTGAGAAGGTGCATTATTTCCTCTGAACTGAGACTGAAAATTCTGATGACCCCCTTGGTTCCTGTGCAAGCCCTGATTTGAACTTTTCCCCTGATGACTATTACTACCCCAGGAAAAATTCTGATGGTTCCTCCAATTCGGGTTGTAATTGTTGCCATACTGCTGATTGTTGCCCTTTTGCGCATTGCCAACAAAATAAACTGAATATGGATTGGCACCACATACATCAGCTGAGTGTTCACTGCTACCACAAACTTCACACCATACCTATTGGACTGCATTGACTGGAGCCTGTGACTGACCCAAGCTCATGCTACTAAAATAAGTGTTGATCTGATTCTGCAGTGCGGCTATCTGTGCAGCAATAACTGTGAGTCCATCTACCTCCAAGACCCCTGCCGCTTTCTTCACCACCCCTCGGGTTGTGTTAGCATTCCATTCAGGATTACCTTGTGAAATACGGTTCAATAAGGTATACATCTCTTCATATGTCTTTTCCAGCCCTTGTCCCCCGGCTGCAGAATCTAACAAAATTTTTGTATAAGGTTCCAAGACTTCAATAAAAGTATGCACCAACACATCATTTGACTGATGATGGTGAGGACAATCTCTCAACATCGACTTGAACCTCTCCCAGGCCTGATACAAGTTTTCATCGTCTCTCTGCTTGAAGCTTAGAATCTGACTTCTAAGCCTGGATGTCTTCCCCGACGGAAATAATCTAATTAAGAACTTCTTTTCCAGATCATCCCATGTGGTAATAGAATTAGGCAGTTCAGCCTTTAACCACCTCTTAGCTTCCTCCAACAATGAAAATGAAAACAATGTAAGCCTCACATAATCCGATGATACTCCAGCGGGTATGTATGTGTCACTGATCTCCAAAAAATTTTGGAGATGCTGCCGTGGGTATTCATGAGGGAGACCTGTGAATTGTCCGCTGGTATGCAATAACTGTACCATGTTCTGTTTTAGCTCAAATCTACCTCCTGGATCTGGCCTGCGGATGCTAGATGTCACATTATTTGCGTGTGGGATTGCCACCTCGCGTACCAGTCTTGCGTCCATCACTTCAGGCACTAACTCTGCCTGTCCCACTGGTGGGTGCTGTTGTTGTTCCAGAATTTCCCTCCGTAACAACTGCAACTTCCTTTCTAGAGCTTCCCTCTTCTGCAAATGAAACTGTCTCTCTGTCTCCAAAAATGGATCCACCAATTCCTTATCTCTTTCCAGCGTTCAGAAAAGACTTAGTACCTGCAAGAGTAACCGCTAAGATCAAGTTGTCAATACTTGTATAGAACTTGTAAACTAACATAAAAAAAATTTAATTGACCAATTACACCAGTCCCCGGCAATGGCGCCAAAAACTTGTTGCGCTCCCCAATGCACGCAAGTGCACGTGGTCGTACAAGTAATATAGTGACTTTTTTTCAAGCCGGCTGTTGAACCCACAAGGACTGTAGCGTGGCAATAAATTTCTTACTTAAGTAGTCACAACGTCTTTATACAAGTATATGGAGAACACCGAATGAGAATTTATTAAAGATTAATAGTTAATGTAACACTAATTAAAATGAAAAAAATGTGATTTAAGCAATAGCACGAGCAATCTAAGGTTAAGGCAAAACATGCAGGTATATATAATGTGTATTATATTTCAGCTAACCCTTCTCTTAGGTTGATGGTCGGGGATGGCTGACCTATGGCTCGGGTCTTTCGAACCTCTAGCCAACGAATCACAATAGTTTCCCTATGTAACCGAATATGATGTTATAGGTATATTTCTATCCTGCACGCGAATCTCACCTTTAATCCACAACAAAGACAAGAACATATTCCCCTACTCCACGTCTATCCTAATAATTTTCCTCTCAGAAAAAAAATTAGGATTCTAAGTTGTACATTAATGATGGCCGAACATTAACACAATGAAAAGCAAGAATAACAGAACAACCTTTCTTAAGAGAAGAGAATTAAGCTGAATTTATAATAAATTACACACTTATGCAATTTGCCTCAACCTCAGATGGAGGTAATTTAGCCACTCATTTGTTTCAATTTGCCTCAACCTCAGATGGAGGTAATTTAGCCACTCATTTGTTGATTAATCATCTTCAAACAAGTAGTAATCATACAAACAATTGAAATTTGGAAGAAAAGAGAAGAGAAATAACCCTAGGATTTTCTTCAGCTCAACTGCCTGCCTCCCACGTTCGTGCATAAATTGTCAGATAACCAAAATAAAATCCTAAGTGTTCTATTTATACAAGTGGAAAATTTCCCGAAATAAACTGGCAACGTGGCACGGAGGCTATCGCGGAGCTCAAACTCCGTGCCGCGGAGCTCAAACTCCATGCCACGCGAGGCCTCATTGGAATTCGGGTACTAAAATAATCTCCTCAACATGGCACGGAGGCCATCGCGGAGGTCAGGCTCCGTGCCACGGAGCCATTGCGAGGGCTCAATGGAATTTGGGGCAGGGCACTAATTTCTCCTCAACGTGGAACGGAGGCCATCGCGGGGGTCAGGCTCCGTGCCACGGAGCCATCGCGAGGGTTCACTGTTTTGTGCCTTCCCATTTTTCATCATTTTAGTCTTCCCCCCATGTAATGTGGCACGTTGTTCGACGCGGACCATCCTTAGCGTGACACGGTGGGGGAACTTGCAATTTATCTTTACGCCCTCCAGATATTAGCCTATTATCCCTCGGAGTTTGGCTTGCTCCTCCAGTTTCATCACTTTCTTCTCCACCTGCAATTAGTCACTACACGATTATTAATCCGAAAAAAAAAATGAAGAATAACCTTAATTAACTCTAACATGCGCGAATACCTCAATATTCTCCCTATTCAGACTCACAACGGGTTGAAAATATGGAGTTTTGTTGTATAAATACTCCCAATATCAATAAGCAGGGTGGTCAAAATTAAAATAACTGGAAGAATAACAATTTCAAGAATAGGAGCTCAAATCTATATGTCCCTCTAAGGGGCCAATCATATAACCAACAACAATGGAGAAAAGGACCGAATCATGAACAAATATACTTTAAAGTAGAAATTATGCTGGAGTAAGTATTACAGAATCAAGAGAAATCAGACTCAACTTTGAAGAGCTTGATAGAAATGGTAAGCTCCCATACAACATGGATTTAGAAATTAGAGTAATAGATGGGAGATTTATCTAGGGAGAAAAATCCAAAGCAGAAAGGGCATCTACCAAGTGACATGGTTGCAAATCCTAAAGATAGTGGATGGGGTCAAAAGGCGCACTGCATGACAGTCATGACTCGAAGTGATAAAGAGCTAAAATCTGCAGATGACTAGTACCTTGGGGAAATGTATTTGAGGGTGAAGAGAAAGTTCATTCAGACATTCCTGATGTTAGTGAGACAAAGATGAGCCCAAAAGAGAGACAAGGATAACACAAAGGAAGAAGTAGTGGAGGTTTCTAAGCCACTAACACCAATTCTAAAGTCTATTCCACTTTCCCACAGAGACTGATGAAGAAATCCAAGAATACCAAGTTTGAGAAATATCTAGATATTCTAAAGTAGTTGTCATTGAGCATTCCATTTATTGATGCATTTTATGGGGTGCTTGATTTTGCCAAATATCTTAAATACCTGGTTATGAAGAAGAGAGCATTCAAGGATGAGGTGGTCATTGTCACTCACCGGGTAAGTGCTGTTATTTCAGGTACTGTGGAAAAGAAGGGTGATCCTGGGGATTTAAGGATTCCATGCTCTATTGGCCTTCATGAATTTTCTAGAGCTTTGTGTGATAACAGAGCATGTATTAACCTGATGCCACTTGATATTTTCAAATGATCTGCCCTCTAGATGCCAAGACCCACCAGTATATGATTACAGATGGCAATAAACCCGTGGTATCATAGATGATGTATTAGTGTGGGTTGGGAAATTCATACTTCCAGCAGATTTTGTCATCCTCAATTATTCGATGGACATTGAGATTTCTATTATCTGGGTTACCCATTCCTTGCAGTTGGAAGAGCACTCATGGACTCAAAAAAGAATAAAATCATATTCCGAGTGAATGATGAAGAATTTACTTTTGTGCCAAGTAAAGGGATGAAGCTACCCAAAGGTTATGAGAGCATTTAGTGCTTAAAGACTTTGATGTAGTTGAAGATGCGATAAATATGAAAGTGGAAAAAGAAAGCCTAGGTGAAGTACTGGCAACTATCTTGATAAATTTTTATATAATCGATAATATGAAGTATTATGTTGAGACGGTTAATTCACTAGAAGCACTTGGACTCTATTCTTACAAGCCAATGAAGCTGTGCTTAGATCTTAGGAACATGAAAAACCTCAATGAAACCATCTATTATGGAGCCACCCAAGCTGAGCTTAAGCCACTGCCAGCTCATCTCAGTTACAAATTCTTGAGTTCTTAAGCCACTGCCAGACACTTTACCAGTGATTATTTTTGCCTATCTGAGTGATGAATGGTAGAGAAACTTCTAACATGCTAAGAACATACAAAAGGTCCATTGGTTGGACAATTTGTAGACATCTGGGATTCCATCAGGTATTTGTGAGCATAAAATTTCACTAAAAGAGGGCAGCTCCCCAATATAGAGCATTAGAGATGGTTAAATCTACCGGTGCATGAAGTTGTAAAGAAAAAGATCATTAAATGGCTAAATATTTGAGTGGTCTATCCTATATCTGATAGAAAATAGGTCAGTCCAGTCCATTATGTGCCTTAAAAATGAGGCATGATGGTGGTAAAGAAGATAAGAAGAATTAGTTCCCACCAGAATCATTATAGGCTAGAGAGTCCGCATGAACTATCATAAGTTAAATGCGGTGACCTGCAAAGATCATTTTCCTATGTCTTTTACTGATCAAATGTTGTATCGATTAGTGGGAAGATCCTATTATTATTTTATGGATGGCTACTCAAGATATAAGCAAATCAATATTGCACTACAGGACAAAGAGAAGACCACATTTACTTGCCCTTATGAGACTTTTTCTTTCAGCATAATTCCATTCGGGTTGTGTAATGCTCCAGCTACATTTCAGAGATTAATGCTAGCCATATTTTCAAAGACGATGAAGGACTTTTTGGAGGTATTTATGGATGATTTTCAATTGTGGAAGCTTCTTTTGATCAATTCCTTGACCATCTGGGTCAAGTACTGTGTAGATGTGAAGAGACGAACCTGGTGCTCAATTAGGAAAAATGTCACTTTATGGTGAAAAAGGACATCGTACCCGGGCATAAAATTTTGGAGAAGGGAATAAAGGTTGATCAGGAAAAGATTGAATTCATTGCTAAATTTCCTCCTTCAGCCTCCTTAAAAGGTGTGTACAATTTCTTGTGCCATTTTGGTGTACATGCCAGATCGTGAATTAGTAACTGCTTCCAATTTTCAAAAAAATCCCAATTGTGTCGAACTTTCCATTTTTGAAATAGTTACGGAATCTCCATGAATAGAATCAAATCTTATTCCATGGTATTTACATGAGGTTCGTCTTTAAAAAAGTCCCCGAGAGGGCTTAGTTGATCCATGATTTATGTTTCATCTTTCGTTTCCCTTTCGTTTGTTTCAAGAAATCTATCGATCAATTTTGATTTTTTTCTTTTTCTCTTGATTCTTTTCCGATCGAGATGTATAGATCCTATTCATGGATTAACAAAAATGTGCAAAAGCTCTATTTGCCTCTGCCATTCTATGAGTCTCTTCCTTTTTGTGTATGGCATCGCCACTCCTTTTGGCAGCATCCACTAATTTAGAACTTAATTTGAAAGCCATATTTCGACCTGGAGAAGGGAATAAAGGTTGATCCGGAAAATATTGAAGTCATTTCTAAGTTTCCTCCTTCAACCTCCTTAAAAGGTGTGTACAGTTTCTTGGGCCATGTTGGTCTCTATAGAAGATTCATCAAAGGCTTCTTGAAAGTTGTCCAACCCATGTGCAGGTTTTTGAGAAAGAGGCAAGATTTGTATTTTATGAGAGATATCTTGCAACATTTGAAGAGATGAAGAAGCAACTAATCACAACCCCTATTATTGAAACACTTGACTGGTCTCTTTCTTTTGAGCTATTGTGGTGACGCCAGTGGCATCACAGTTGGAGATATTTTGGGGAAAAGACACAACAAGATTTTATACACAATTGATTACTCAATCAAGACCTTGAATACATCACAAATAGAGTACATTGTGATAAAGTAAGAGTTTCTAGCCATAGTCTATGCTTTTGAGAAGTTTCAGGCGTATTTATTGGGTTCTCGAGTAGTAGTCTGTACAGATTATGTATCCCTGCAATACTTAGTGGATAAGAAAGATGTTAAGCAACGACTGCTCAGATGACTACTTCTGTTATAAGAATTTGACTTTGAAGTCAAGAATTGACAAGGCATCAAAAACCAAATAGCTGAGCATTTATCCCGACTTGAGGATATAGGGAGACCTATAGGAGATCTTGAGATTGATGATGCTTTTATTGATGAGCAAATATTGTCTTTGACTAGTGCTCTGGCCCCCTGGTATGCTAACACTGCAAACTACTTAGTGACTAGAATGATACTAAATGAGTTAAAGTCATATTCAAAGAAGAGGTTCCTATGTGAGGTAAGACACTACTTTTGGGAGGAACCATATCTATCCCGTATATGTGTGGATAATATCATCAGGCGATGTATATCTAAGGATGAGGTGTTACATATTCTGAGGGCATGTCATGACTTTGCAGTCAGAGGTCATCATGGAGGAAGTAGCATGGAAACCAATATATTAGAGTATGGGTATTACTAGCCTGTAATATATCATGACGCAAATCTATTAGCTAAGTCGTGATTAATTCCAGAGATAGGGCTCCATATCAAAGAAGCATGAAATACCTCTAAATTTTATGTTAAGTGTCGATATCTTCAAATTTGGTGGATTGATTTCATAGGACCCTACGTGGGCTCTTATGGGATGACATATATCCTAGTTACAATAGTTTGTCTCTAAGTGGATTGAAGCTGTGGTTTTGCCAAATAATGAGCTGAGAGTGTGATTGCATTTCTAAAAAAGAAAATCCAGCAGGTTTGGCACTCCAAAGGGTTATAATCAGTGATGGGGGTTCTCGCTTTTGCAATAAGGAATTTGTAGGATTACTCTTGAAATATGGGGTAAAACACAAAGTGGTGACTCCCTATCATGCATAGACAAGTAGGAAAGTTGAGGTCTCCAATAGAGAGATAAAGAGAATCTTACCTCAAATAGGAATACAAACTGAATTGATTGGTCTAAAAAGCTAGACAATTCTTTGTGGGCATATTGAACTGCATATGAAACTCCAATTAGAGCCTTACCTTACCATTTGATGTTTGCAAGGCCTGCCACCTTTTGGTGGAACTCGAACACAAGGCTATGTGGGCCTTGAATAAGCTAAATATTAACTGGAGTGAGGCTGCTAGCTTAAGGCTAAATCAATTGAATGAGATGGATGATTTCCGTACCAATCCTATGAAAGCGCAACTATGTACAAGAAAAGGATAAATCAGATGCATGACAACAGTGAGAATTTAATTCAGGTGATCAGGTATTACTCTATAAGTCTAGACTTAAACACTTTCCAAGTAAACTGAATACTAAATTGTCGGGACCGTTCAAAGTGGTGAGGGTCTCCCCATATGGTGCTGTTGAACTAAAGTTTAAAGACGGAATCTATATATTCAAAGTAAATGGATAATGGGTGAAACACTATCTAGGTAATGATGGGGAAGACAAGCTAGTAGAAAAGTTTGTCTCAAGGACTACTCGAACAATGCTTAATTCAAGTACAAAGGTATGTTCATCGAACCACAATATCAAATTAGGCGCTTCTTGGGAGGCAACCCATGAGAGTCATACATAGTGTGATACCTACATCATGCCGCAATGTTAAATCAAGTTCTTTTTGGAAAGCAACCTATGAGATCTACACTATTTGTGGTATCTGCATCGTTCCATGATGTTAAATCAAGCACTTCTTGGGAGGCAACCCAAGTTGTAAACAAACAGGTGTTGTGATCGTAGCTTATAAACTCAGATAAATGGTTTGGATTGGCACAGGTAAAACCAGGTACGGCCACAAACTGATTTTACGTACCGTACTTGAGAGCTACAACTGCAGAGTAAAGGTTGAACCGACACCTTTAATTTACGGGCCCACTTACAAGCCAAAAATTTCACTTGCGGTTCATAAGTGGAAAGTGCAATTCGATGACCAGGTAGGCAAGCCATTGGTTACAACTTACAAAAGGGTCTACAACCGCAAAACCCATTTACGACCAATAAATTCTGTTCGTAAGTGAAGGAATTGGCAACTCTCTCTTTACTATTTACGATCCCAACAGAAGGTCCATAATTCCATTTTACGAGCTGTAAAACATAGGCGTAAGTGGAAAGAAAATTCATGAATTACACTATTTCCCACATACTACGACTCTTACTTTCAAAATACAGGGCATATAAGAGTTCTTAGTGGAAGTAAAAATGGATAAAATTATTTAACAGTATTCACATACGACCTTTAAGTCGATTCTATGGACTAACTTATGGCTATATGTGATAATTTTTGGGCAATCATATTAACCCCACCTATGGTATGTAAGTTAGATCGTATATCCAGTACGACCATAGATGGGGAAATTCATTTCGACAACCATCGGAGATCCATTTCTTTAACAAAACCACCCTAGCATGATCTCCTTCTCCCTACCACTCAAAAGCATATTTCGCCATTTTCAAATGATTAGAGCTCTGTCGAAGCCCTCTACATTTACATCTCACCTATATTCACACAAACTCTCCATGATACAAGTACCTAGAGCTTCACAGAACTAGGGTTCATATTTAGCTCAAAGTTTAGAATTCAAAGTCATGCACTCACCTCACACATGACACAATTTCTTCCAACTGAAACCCTAGGTGAGCAAGATTTTTTGGTTACATTAATGTCTTGCTAAGTGGGTAGAAGGAAATTGAGCATGAAATGCTATGAGGGGCATGTTCGTAGAGTTTGAACTTTATTTCTATAGATTTGACTTGATAAGGTGAAACACTGACCATACATGTATTCACGGTCCATATTTGATACACAAAATCCACATGTTTAAAAAATTTGGCTAGCTTATGATAATCCCCCTAGTAAGTGAAAAATTTGATCGTATAGTGCATATATGGACCACATGTGTGACTGTATGTTAAGTGCAAAATATTTAGGACTCGTTTAAGAATTACAATATAACATGCGGCCCATATACAGAATATACGAGCCATACATGG
>JACEIK010000158.1:217004-234321 GCA_018107945.1 Datura stramonium | reverse complement strand
ATGACCGTAAGTCGACCTCATCTAGGATGAGGTTCTATTAATGACTTACGACATTATTTATAGACCATAAATGTAATCTACGGTTCATACATGTGCAGCATCACTCCATAAGTGGTGATTCCTGGACTGTAAAATGGCATACGGATTGTACTTTTCATGTATGGTCCATAACTGGCTGAAATGCAATACCATCTCCAAATTTTTAATTCTTTTTGCCATTGTTTAGAAACACACAATTGACTAATAAGGCTACATTATTCTCAGGTACGACTCCAAAATAGTCTGTAAAGCGGGGTGGCAAGGTGACTCCTGTCGAAAAGGTCTCTCCTACAGGATGCTCATACTGACTCCAATGAGGAATGGGGCACACCACTTGCCTAATCCAAGAGGCAAAAGACCACTCTAAAGATAGTCACCTTGCCATGCTCAAACTCGAATCGAGTGGGATCTGCTGCCACACTGATAAATAATTCAGAGGATAGTGGAGCGATTAATGGTAGCCCCTCCGCTCCTAATCACAAGAAAGGACAACTACACATACTGGGGGGGGGGGTGAGCCTAGTGGGTCCTCACCAACTAATTTATTATCAAAGAAAACTGGCAGTGAGAAATTTAGTAAGAGTAGGGACAACCCACAAAATACAACTATCTTATCAAAAAGGAGGGAAGCAGAGACAAGAAGGAAGAGTGAGGAGTTGGCTCGAGTAAGATTCTCAGTGCCTGAGTCAAGATAAAGTACATAAAAGATCGATAGATTATAAATTAAAAACCTCGGAGAAGAATAACCGAGGAAAATAAGTCACCCATAAGATCTAGATTAATATCCTGGGATCTTAGACCAACTATGTTCCCGACATGGGATTTTCTTACTCGATCTATGGGAAAATACTACTCCACTCTGGTGCTAAATTCTTTATAGCATATGGGGTTGAATTGGATGCCATAAGAAAGGGGCTAAACACTTAGCAGGAACTATAGGACAAGGAATGTCCGGTATGTGTTAGTGGAAATCATAGCAGAGGAAATAAATCGGTACTACATGGTGGATACTTACATTCCTATCGATTCTCTGGCTATGATGAGAAACACTACTACAGAGAGGACCTGAGATCATGGTAGCATAGAAAATTTCCCGTTCTACTTCCATCTAGCTGATAATGATGTTGGCCCCTATCTTCAAAAGGGACTTCATACTCCCAGCAAAATTCTACTAGAGTATCCTCATTTGTTGAATTTTCCCCGCTAGGGGCGACAACACCTTCACTATTGATAAAGCTGTGGTGGTGGCTACTATTTTATCTAGGATATGTGTCAATATTAGTTGATTATTGGCCATTTGCATCAAAGATTGGGCACTCCAGTTGGCCACCTCTCTCCTATGTCCATGCTTGTCACTACCCTTTGCAACCAGATAGGTGTTCTAGCTCTGCTGAGAAAGGATCACTATATCACAGTAAAGCAGGTTGTGGATATTGCCAAGATGAAGGATGAGATAAACTTGGCCTTGCAATGCCACTTAGACTTCTCAATAACTATCAGTGTGCAACCAGAGTAGTTTGACATTTACACAGAAGTCCCCATTCGAGCAACTGAGCCAGATATTGCACAAGCGGAGATACCCCTATCCACAATAGCCCAGGAGACACACCTTCTGTGTTGGCTCGTCCAAATTTTGCACCATCTATTTTAGCACCGCACCTAGCCTCGACTATACCATGCTAGGCCACAACAAACAATGAGCACCCAGTGGTATGCTTGTCTTCACCTAGGAGAATTTTGTAAACATAGCCATGAAGGCCGAGCGGGTAGATAAGAAGGTCAATAGTTTGTTGAACGCGCTACTAGTGTTCGTCAATCGAGCTATTAAAAAGGCTCTGAAGCCAGTAAGAGAAGCACAGACTACCTCGTAGTAATTAACAACTACCAGGTTGGACAGGTCAGAGACCAGAATGGCCCAGTTAAAGTGTAGATCCAATATGGATAAAATGGTGAATTTGCAGGCCGAGCTGAATCAATCAAAGGTTGTAGTGAAGAGTTACATGAGCAGTAGATTCTCGTATAAGACACGATGATAGAGCCATCTACTATTGATTTGCAAGCTGGGGTATCTATTATGAGTCTGCTCGCAAACACAAGCAAATTACCTTGGGAGGATGGTGATGAGACTAATGAGGATATTCTAGGGGACGATGTAGAGATACCGGTGGAAGAGGCCTATCAAATTTAGCTATCTAGAGAGACGTCTCTACTTGACATACAATTCAGGCCTTACTGTAACCGGTCAAAAGTTTCGTAGACCAAAACCTAGACTTAGCAGGAAAAAACTAGAAATTTTGTCTCAAGACAACCCAGACAGCGAGTCGTTGTCAGCAATAACGACCTATTGTTTGAGTCGTTATCAGTCCTGCAAGTTGTCTTTCAAAAATCAATGAGCCAGATGACGAGTCATTGTCTGGTGTAATGACTCATTGTGTGAGTCGTTAGGTGGAGCTCAGAAATGTTTTCCAAAAATCCTTACTAGTAGTGAAAATAATGACCTATTGTCCCATCCAATGAGTCGTTGGTTCCATCCATGGGTCAAGTCCAAAAACCCTTCAAAAATTCCAATGGCTAGAACGAGAGGTGGCAATGATCTGTTGGTTCGACCAATGAGTTGTTGTGTCCTCCGTTGTGAGGGTCCAGAAGAGGACAATTTTCAGACCTGGGACCAACGACCGATCCCAACGGGTCATGGTCATGACCAATGACCCTTTGTGTGACCCGTTAGATCCCGATAGGCAGTTTTCTAGACTTCCCCCTGGGGGAATTTTGGTAACTTTTTGTTATTTTAATCCCTAAACTACGTCATTTTAAGTACATTTAGAGGATAATTAAATGGGTTGATCGAATTATCCCTCTCATTCTTCTCTCAATCCTCAAACTCAGTACATAGAAGTTCCAAGCAGACTTCTTAGAGCAAGAACTGAGGCACTCAACTTTCTCCTTAGATTCTCAGGGACATTCTCAGGGATTCTTCTTCAGGTATGTGAGGTTTCAACAAGGGAATTTCTTTTACCCTTGTGTCCCAAATTCTTTATAGAAATCTCCTTAGTTTTAGCCCTGTAGAATTTCAAAACCAAGTTTTTCCTTTAGATAACTTATGAAATCCTTTATTGTGATAATTCTTGAGTTTTTCCTAGATTATTATCAGTTGTAATTCATGCTTGGTATTCCATCTCATACATTATGTATTTTATCCTAAGTCTTCAGATGTGATTTGGATAGGACTTGCATAATTGAAAATTTAGATAGGAATGTTGTTGGCCAAAATAGTTCCTTTTAAATTACAATGTTAGTATTGATGCATGATTAGAAGTTAGTCTTTGACGTATCCAGTCTTAGAGTCTCAATAGACACTAAGTGCACTTAGTATTCTACAGAAATGTCAGCCGACCAATTTTACTACTTTTAGTCTTAAGGAACTCAGTAACGTCAGTCGTACCAGTTATCAGTTTGTTAGTTGTTCCTTAGACCATTACGACACTTTCAAATAAAGCAGCTCTGACGAGTCTTGGAACATAGTTACTTTCAGGTCCTTAGACTCTCAAAACACTTCCAGACATGTAGTTCCGACTTAAGTCTTAGGAAATCAGTTTTGATGTATCAATCTAGTTAGTAAAAATTAGGATTTCTAGCAGGAGCAAAACTTAGCACTAAGCGGGCCGGGGTTCAACGCATGTAGGTTCCTAGAACTACATTGCCACCGTAGGTTTTTAGCCCGAATGGGCATCAAATAGTGATCACCCAACTCAACTACTATACCCTAGCAAGGTATAGTGGGCTTTCTCCAATGGGGGGTATATATCGGACTCCACGTCTAGCTCACGTGGTTATATGTCGGTTATAGTTTCTCCCACAGTATAGTATAGTACAACTCACATTACAGTACAAACACAATCTCCAGTTCAATTCAGTCCTCCAGAATTTAGGATGTGTGTATGACCTTCATACAGTTACTAGTATTTACAGTACGATCAGATTTTCAGATACTGCAGTATTTATGATTCCAGTTATGGTCATTGCATGTTTTGTTAGTTTAGCTAAAAAAGTCTCAGTATCTTTACATTTACTTTATATCTCACTTACTCAGTACATTCAAAGTACTGATGCATACTCCCTATGCTGTATCGTATTATGATACAGGCGTAGGTTCTCAGTCTCAGCATCGTTAGTAGTTCTTTTTCGGCGAAATCTAATAGAGATAGTGGTGAGTCCTCGTTTGTCGAGGGACGGAGTTTCATTTCTAGTTGTTCTATGTTGTTCTTTTAGTTTCAGATCTTAGAGTTAACTGGGGGCTTGTTCCAGCAACTCATCAGTTCTTAGATGGCTTTCAGATAGAGTCGTAGTTCAGTTTTTTTTATAGCAGTTGTATATATATTTCAGTATTCTATCAGATGTTTTTTTACTGAAAGTATTTTAAACAGTTATGTTTTCAAAGCTTCCGCTGGTAGATTCCATACAGTATTCAAAAATTTAGTAGTATGCTATGCCAAGGGTTAGCTTGGGGTCGCTTGTGGTCCTAAGTACAATTTCGCGTCCAGGGTTTAGAATCGGGTCGTGACACTTACATAGACTCAAAGGAAGGTACCTCCATAACAACATCTCCCACCTCCACAGTGGCTGTTATTGCACCTACTGAGGCCCAGCAACCGAGCACTAATACATCAGATGCTCAGATTGACTAGTACGCTAAGTGTACTTCAGGAAGTTCTAAGCTTTTATCTTATACTTTTGATATACTAAGGACACTGCATGATATTTTTGTTGGGGGTCAAAAAATCCTAAATTTTATTGAAATGAAATATTAGTAGATAAGTATAGTGTCATAGAGTCCTCCTGGGTTTTCTTAGCTATAGTTCTTTCTCAGGAGTTTTTGTTTCTATTGAATCTGACATGTGTAGTTAATAGAGTCGTGGTGTCTGGTTGACTGGTCCTAATGATAGATTGCTAGGTTACATTCTTAAATTAGCCAGTCGATGTTTGTTCATTTTTGGTTGAATGGAGTGTATTTTTGATAGTGGTGGAAAAACAATTGAAAGCAAACATATGTTGTTATCTGATAATAGACACCCTCCATAGAATTTGCCATAATTGTTAATATTGATATGTACGCTCTATTTTTAACATGGATATTGAAAACTATATCATAAGTTGCCTATTTAGGAGTAAAATTAAAGCCAATTTATATCCATGTGCCAATGTGTGGTGAGATAATAGTTATATTCACTAGTCATGCTTGCACTTTAGAACTTGTCTAGTTGGTCATGCCGTCTAGGAAGAATTGGGTTGTTGAGATGAACTTAGGTCACTTTTGCGATTAAAAGACCTTTTAGCTTATATGGACCTACCAAAGTATACAAAAAATCCCTAGTCTCCCCCTTTGAGCCTATTGCCTTTTTCTTTGTTAGCCATAATTAAACCATAACCCATGCTTTAAACCTAATCCTCTTCTATGCCTATCCTCCTTGACACTATAAAGAAATATAAGGTATTGGAAGTACCTAAGTTGAAGGTGAGGAAAGTGATACGCCCAAATTACACCTCTATGATAAGAAGTATAACATGGTCGATGTAAAATATATAACAAGCTTGGGGTTGAATCCCACAGGGAATATGGTGAAATCAAGTCTTGTGCAGTTATTTGCTTTTAATTAAAAATATTTCTGTAACATTGTGGGGTTCGAGAATTAAGTTTCACGCCACTATTTTTCAAATACAAGAACTACCAACTTCGATTGATTACGATTTAACTCAAGAAGAAATAAGCTAGGGTTGTATTCATCATGGCTTTCCTAACAATGTTTGGTGAATGACCACAGGGGACTCATTTAATGCTAAGTGTGTAGGTTGTTGACTCGGTTATCCTATCCAAACGTTTCTCAACCTATTCAGACAGGTACCACACTTATCTTCTCAAACTAAGACTGATAATAAATGATTTACAAGAATCAACCCAGGTTGATTAATCTTATTACAACATTAATCATCAGTCAAGGGTTATGCCTTGAATCCCCAATACTAATCCCTTTTCTTCCAAATTTATACACCTTACTCAAGCATGTCAAATCTAGGGCTTGTTCTAATGTTTGCAACCATTAGAAATCATTCAACATGAAGACATTATTAATACACATATTTAAATTCAATTAGCCCATGTATCATTCACCTTCAGTATGTCAGTCTACCTTGAATCACAGAACCCTAGTAATGAATCTTAGCCACACATTGTCATTGCATTCACAACAACCATAACATTCATCAAAGAAGGTTTAACTTACAAAGAAGAGATGAAAACTTGATTGTAGTTCCAAAAACTCAATAATATTTCTTCTATGATTCTCTCAAAAGTATCATTTTTCTCCTCTGAAAGTACTGCTCCAATTGTTATTTTCTCTTCAAGAATATCAGATGCCAAAAATAAGCCTAGCAGCTGCTATTTATAGCCTAAAATAATTCAAAAAATATATTGAAAATTGGGGTCCCGCTCCTCAGGTGAAGCCCAAGTTGATGTCCCGTCAGCTAGCTGACGGTCCATCACTCTTATCCAGTGTATTAGCAAATCTGCATCTTGCTGACGGTACGTTTGACGGTCCGTTGAAGAGGTAACAATCCATCACTTGATGCGTCACTCCGTATCCCGTGTGCCTTTAATTCTTCATCTTCATGATGGTGATTGTGACGGTCCATTTGAGAGGTGACGGTCCGTCACTTGGACTATCATTTTCACTTTTTTTCATTTTGCTTCTGTTTAGACCCGACGATAGAGGTGACGGTCTGTCGCACTGGTGATGGTCCGTTAGATAGGCCATAACATGGTAGTTGAGGCCCGTTTCACATTATTTATTTTGTTTGCCTTATGTTCCTGTATAATACACACAAAATCATCAAAATACCCAAAAGTTGCATAAGAAATTGCGTCAATTCACGGTAAAAAAGCATTCAATGCGTTGTCAATATGCCGATGCATCAACACCCTCAACTTAGAATATTTGCTTGTCCTTAAGCAACACATTAGACACCTTATTAAAGCAAAAGAAAAATTTTGGTAACTACGACAGTTGTCATACTCAAAGAAGGTTATTTTGCATTTACCACTCCTTTTTTTCGAAACAAGACATGAACACATGACATTCATTAAACATACTGATTTCGGAGGATCTACAATTGACATGATGACATAAACATAGTACCTTACATACACCAACACAACTATCCCAATAACTAGTCATCAATAATGCTTTTGCAGTGCCCTCACTGCAAGGAATTCCCTGCTCACATCTGAAGTTATTTGCCCCGGGACTAGAATAAGACACTCACTCTAAAAAAAATTTCATAGCAATGCACATGCGAAACCATAAGCTTGCCTTTATTATCATTGTTTCAGGTTCTTCGAACACTTGATTAGGATCGCTGTAGGACTTCCTTGGTTTGTAGCGTAGGCTTGGGGACAAGTATGATACACATAGATAAAGTGACTTGACCCTCCTTGGTGCTACACTATTTCTCTTACTCTCTTCTTACTCATAAACTAACAATAGGTCAAATATGCTATGAAACATAATATCATAAGACATAAACATGAGTATTTGAAATCATGAGGACCAATTGGAGGCTTTGTCATAACCGACACCATCATGATAGAGCTTACATGATGCCCCAACATTTCCCATCTCAACTCGTGGGTGAATATTTTTTTTGGGATTTTGTTCTCTTTTCTACATCAACCACACCACACTCTTTTATTTTCAATCAGTAGATTCTGCCTTCCATACCCAACTTTTTATGCACCCTTACTATAGCCACCCTTAACTTAGGCAATTTTCCTGAGTTGAGGTATAAAATGTCCAAAGGAGGGACCAGGGCCAAAATAAGTTCATTATATAAAATATAGGCAGGTTAATAAGCTAATGAAATGAACGGGTCAATTAGGCTCAAAATCAGGGATCAAGAGATTATTTACGTTGTTTGGGTGGTCATATAGGCTTAGTGGACTAATTACAAAGATGACCTATGATCCTTTCCTAGTCAGTTATCCTACAACCTTAGCAAGATAAACCAGGCAAGCTCTAGATGCATGCACAATGCCAGGACAACATCAATTAATCTTACACACACTTAGCACCAACTTGCACTATTAGCGACTCATTATCATCATATGCCCTAGCTTAAGCAAGATTTATATATCAATATACCAATAATGTCAAGCGTAGATCCTTTAAAATCAATATGTTACAACAATACACACATGCCACATCAAAGGGTTTCAGGGGTCTCCATTTTCCAGTTTTAACAAATAAAAGGAAGGCTGGAATGCCAACATGCGTCTATTATATTGAATTTACCCAATAGTCCCCATTTTAGGAACGTCCAGTGCCAAAGTCACTGAATGGGTAAGTCGCCAATCCCTGGATTATGTAATGTACTTTATCTGCTGGGTTACGAGTGGGCATTTTACCAGAGGTTTCTAATCTACCCTTGTGTGATTCCTGTTGAAGCATATACTCGGGGGGTGGGTGCAGGGCGGATGATTTTAAAGAGGACTCCCATTCATTAGATAGAGAAGATCACCAAGATTTCGCGATCCGCTGTCGAATTTATTCCAATTCCAAGAGCTCGGATCGAATTGGTATTGATATATCGATTCGATCCCAGCTCTCTTATTGAGAATCCTCATTCAATTCGAATTCTCAATATTATAAAAAGATGTTCATTTCCATAAATTCTTTAATTAATTCCAAATTTTCTTTTTTACAGATCAAATAACGTACAATTTCAAAACCAACTGGTGTGACAGACTCATAGGTAACCCCACCCCCCAAAAAAAATTACATTATCCCCAATGAATATATGTAAAGACCCAAACTAGAAATAGGGTAAACCTGTGAAGCGCTATACTCCAGACTCTGGTGCAACTGTCTGTGGTGGAGTGATCCCAAAGCTGGAATTAGTGGCTTCAGTGGCCTCTATAGCTGGAGGGAGTGTGGCGAGAGTCGTCGACTCTGAATGAATTGTGGCCCCTGTAACATGCCTCTCAACTGGGGGTGCTGAACTAGAAGAGGTTCCACCAACCTTGGCTCGCATCTCCTCTTCCACCCTAGATTGTTTCGGAGCCTCCTTCAACTCTGCCTTCTCCTGTTTGCTGCGCTTATGCTTTTTCTTCTTATGGGATTTGCCCTCATCTCTAATATCATTTCTTGGACATTTTTTTGGTTGCCTTAGGCTGCTCGCCCAGTAGATCAATGAAGGGTGCATCGTCCTCTGACTCCTCAAAGTCAACAAGTGAGAACTCTTGGGGTTGCCACTCTTGTTGTAACTTTAGAATGTCATTTTGAGCCTTTTTTAGCTCAACTGCAAATCTCACTAACTCTGGCACTGTGAGGTCCTTCAACCTGTCATTCACCCTTGCTTCCATGTCTTCCATGTGAGCATGAAGGTGCTTGTATGGTGCTAAGGCGACTGTAATGGCTCGGTCAACAAAAAGGCCTAACTGCTCAGCAAACATTTTCAATTGCTTGTCCTATCTGTCGGCTTTTCTGACCACTCCAACAAAGTTTGCTAAAGAGAATGCATACTATGAAGATCACGGCATGGCAGACGATATTTCAGCTGATTCTCCCTCCGGTTGTGTCGCAGCCGCACCATAAGTAGACAAAGTAAATGTATGAATTGGGGAGGCCTGGTAAACTAACTCTTCTCCAGCTAGCTTAGTGGATGTTTCCGTTGCCCTTGCAGTTTGACCATTGGGCTTGAACACCTTAGGAATTGGTTTGTGAAGCTTCAATTCATATCTGGATTCATCCTTTGATTTTTCTAAGTCATACTTCTTTGTAGCATAGGTCTCCACATTAATTCCAACCAATATGGGGACATGGACTTCTCTGCATAGCCGGGTGATTAAGAATGGAAAGAGCAGTGATGTGGATAACTTCACCGCTCTATAATTCATCTCCATCAGCAATAATCTCTCCCATGTTCAATGGGAACCCCGACATCAGGCTCGCTACTAGCACCACTTTATCTTCAGCCGAAGTGTTATCTCCCCTTGTTGGGAATAGTCAAAGTCGAACCACTTCCCACCAAAACTTTGCTGTAAATGTTAGTGTGGACTTTACTATCCTTTCCTTGGTGTTCACTAGCCATGAGGGTTGTCCATCCATTAAGACCTGTGCTAACCAGCCATGCTGATTTTGCCGCTCTCTCATCCAGTATTCAAATTCGACGATGTTCACTGGTGGCATAAAGTCAGGTCCATAGAGCATTCTATTTATGGTTTCTGCTGAGATATCTACCATCTCTCCTCGGAATGGTATGCTTTTTTGCATTAGCACTTCTGATGGTTTCTGCCTTCTTTTGCAAAGACTCTCAAGAACAACTATGTAGTTCACGTAAAATTCGCGAACCATGGTAGGGTAATAGTTGCCTGGTGCTTCACTCATCCATCCCAGGCCATAGAAATTGTACTTGGCCTCAATATCTGGGTACTCGGGCAACTCAGAGTCAATGATCCTCACTTCCTCCGCAATGCTACGTTTGAGATGTTCTCTTGCCGTGGTAGTGAGTCCCTCTTGGAAGTGTTTTTCAGCCCCTTTCAATTACCAGCACGGACTATCTCTGAACCCTAGCGTTTTCCCTTTATGATGTCTCCCCTTATTGGCTAAGTGTCTTCTACCGGGCTGCTAGAAGCTTCATTGCCAATCCCTACATCTGAATTAGGGCTTTCACTGCGTGAAATAGATCCGCCTGCTGAAGAGTCATTTCCCTCATTAGAGGGGGGATTTACAGCTTGTTGTCTAGAAGCAGATCTCATTTGGTAACCCGGTGATGGTGAATTAATTTCAACCTCTTGTACTTTCTCTTCATAGTCAGTGTTTTCATCTCGAAGGTGGCACGTATTTTCAGCTCTATCACTCCTCTTTCTCGCACCACCTTTGGTAGGTTGAAACTTAGGTGGCATGATTTCCTGCAAAAAAGTTGAGCTATTAGTGTCCAAGTTAACCTAAGAAAAGTATGAGACAAAGAAGGCATTTAACTGAACATAATACTCGAATGACGACTTGGTTGATGGTCCGTCACATAAGGGACATCTCGTCATTTCCACCATCAAGCTCAACCAGTGTTTGCTAAAATTCACAAAAAGGTGATGACGCCAGATGACGGTCCTTCACCATGGTGACAGCCTATCACTAGCTCCATCTCTCCTAATCCAGTTGCACCCTATAAGAAATCCATAGACGACGGTGAATGTGATGGTCCATCGTTAATATGACAGTCCGTCACTTCCTCCATTAGATGCAATATTCACTCAATTTAAGGCTGATGATACTAATGACGGGTCGTTGGTCAATTGACGGGCTTTCATTTATCCCGTCAAGAAACTATTATGCACAACAAGGGTGAATAATTAAGCTTCCCAACACCATGCATCCCTAGAACAAAATAATCTGAAAGAGAACATAAAAACTGACTATTGCCCTTAGGAATGTTTCCATTCAATCCATCATAGGGTAAGACCATTAAGAATATGCACATGGCTCCAACCGATACAACAAATTAACATATATTCAAAATAAAACTCCTCGGGGTTACACACATTTCACATGTATTCAATATGACTGACTAATTGCGGAGGCTATGTTTGGTTGTATTCACAACATCAACCTGATTACGTACCTCATACATTATGAATAAGAGTGAAATGCGAATGACATACCTCTGAGCTTCAGACAAAATATTCACAAAAATCGCATTAGGTTTCGTGCACCACAATTAACCGGACACCATAATTTAAGTGAGGATTGATTGGGAATGGAAGGGATCAGGAGCTAGGTGTATGTTGGGTTTGATCGCGGGTATGAGAAGAAGTGGGAAGAGAGAAAGTGAAATAAAAGGAACAAAAATTTAAAATGTCGGGGTACTTAAGAGTGACATTAGGCCTAATTCGAGTTAACAAGGTTAGGCTGGGTCAGGTAGGGCTTTTTAGGAATTTACTTACCTTCTTAGGTGATGGAGCAAGTGATGGTCCGTTGATCATATGACGTTCCGTCAACTCACCCATCATGCTAACATCACTGTTGCCTTCAGTTATCCTTCCCATGACGAAGGTATTTACAGTCTGTCACAGGGTTGATGTCCCGTCAGATATGTCATCCCCCTATCTAGATCCCATGTTTTTGGGACTTCATTTGACGATCCACTTGATGGCTCGTCAACTCAGTTATCGAGCTTATCAAGAATACCTGCTATTTTATTTCATCTTGATGGCTCACAGTGATGGCTCGTTAAGTTTCTGACGGTCCATTAATTATGGTCGTCACCAGCTTCAGGAATATCTATATCTGCACACTTAACACCCCTTTCAAACAAACACAATATCAAAATCAACCAAGAATGATATACAAAATATAACAAATCTTGGGTTGCCTCCCCAGAAGCGTCTGGTTTAACGTTGCTACACGACTCGAGTACTTTGATTACTCAGACTTTATCAAGGTACACCAATTCCAACACTTTCACCTCCTCGGGTACTCCATGGTACAATTTTATACGTTGGCCATTCACTTTGAAGCGTTCCCCTTTTTGGTTTTCAAGCTCAATAGCTCCAGATGCGAATACCTGTGTCACTTTGAATGGGCTAGACCATTTGGATCGGAGTTTGCCCAGAAACAGCCGAAGTATAGAGTTGAAAAACAACACAAGATTTCCAGGGCTAAACTCCCTCTTTTAAATCCTCCTGTCATGATACATGTTCATATTTTCCCTGTACAAAGCAACTCTCTCATATGCCTTTAGACGGAACTCATCCATCTCATTAATCTGATCTAGCCTCAAGTGTGCAGCCTCGCTCCAACTCAAGTTGAGCTTCTTTAGCACCCACAGAGCTTTATGTTCCAATGCAACTGGTAAATGACAAGCTTTCCCGAAAAGTAACTGATATTCATACATCTCAATAGGCATTGAATGTTGTTCGGTATGCCCATAATGAATCATGAAAGTTTTCAAGACCAATCTATTTGGTTAGCATTCATTGTTTTGGCCAGAATGACCTTAATCTCCTGATTTGACACCTCCACTTGCCCACTAGACTTGCGAATGATAGGGGGTAGATACTTTGTGCTGCTTAGCTACACACTTTACCAGCAAAGCACTAAAAACCTTGCTACGAAAATGAGATCCCCCATCATTGATGATTGTTCTCAGAGTTCCAAACCTTGAGAAAATGTTCTTCCTCATGAAATTTGCAACACTTTTGCTATTATTATCTGCCAATGCCACAACTTCTACCCACTTTGATACATAATCAACCACTACTAAAATGTACTTCAGACCATATGAGCTCACAAATGGACCCATGAAGTCTATGCCCCATACATCAAACAGTTTTTTTTTCCAAAATAGGGGTCATAGGTAACTCATGCCTTCTAGATATATCAGCCTGTCTTTGGCATTAATGACATGCTTTCACAAAGTCATGGCATCCTTATGTATCGTAGTCCAGTAGTATCCACATTGCAAGATTTTCTGGGCTGTCCGAGCAACCCCATTGTGTCCTCTAATAGGAGATGAATGGCATGCCTCCAAGATACTTAACATTTCTGCTTCTGGAACATACCTCCATATTAGATTATCAGCACAAACTTGGAATAAGTATGGCTCATCCCAAAAGTATTTGTTCACATCATGAAGGAAATTTTCCCATTGGTGGAAAGTTAAGTCTTTTGGCATCATACCACTAACAATGTAATTAGTGAAGTCAGCAAACCATATGGCTCATCCCAAAAGTATTTGTTCACATCATGAAGGAAATTTTCCCGTTGGTGGAAAGTTAAGTCTTTCGGCATCATACCACTAACAATGTAATTAGTGAAGTCAGCAAACCATGGAATGAGATCGACTATTGTTGCTAATACCTGTTCATTAGGGAAGGAGTCATCAATATCCTCATCATTTGTTACTCTCCCCTCATCTTTAAGTTGGGACAAATGATCCGCTACTTGATTTTCACATCCTTTACGGTCGTTGACTTCAAAGTCAAATTCTTGCAGCAGAAGGATCCATCTTATTAGCCTTGGTTTGGCATCTTTCTTTGCCATGAGATATCTCAAGATGGCATGATCAGTGTGCACAATAACTTTGGTGCCAAGCAAATAAGCCCTGAGTTTCTCAAAGGCATATACTACCGCCAACAACTCCTGCTCTGTCACTGTGTAGTTCTTTTGTGCCCCATTCAATGCTTTACTAACATAATAGATGGGTTGGAACATCTTGTCTCTCTTATGCCCCAATAAAATTCCGAGTGCAAACCCATTAGCATCACACATCACTTCAAAGGGTTGCGACCAATCTGGTGAAACTATTATTGGGGCAACCACTAATTTAGCCTTCAAGTTTTCAAAAGCCTTCAGGCATTCCTCATCAAACAAAACTTTGGTATCTTTCTCCAACTGCTTGCACAATGGACTAGCTATTTTTGAGAAGTCCTTTATGAATCTTCGGTAAAATCCTGCATGACCCAAAAAACTTCTCACTCCCTTTATAGAAATTGGTGGAGGAAACTTCTCAATCACCTCAATCTTTGCCTTGTCCGCTTCTAGACCCTTTTTTCATATGTTTTGACCTAGCACAATGCCTTCTTTCACCATAAAATGGAATTTCTCCAATTCAACACCAAATTTGCTTCCTCACATCACTCTTAGGCTCTGCTAAGATTAGCCAAGCAGTCTCCAAAGGTTTCACGAATGACTGAGAAGTCATTCATAAAAACTTCCAAGGTTTCTTCCACTATATAAGAGAAAATTGACATCATACACCTCTGAAAAGTTGCAGGTGCATTACATAATCCAAATGACATGCGTCGGAAATCAAAGGTCCAATAAGGACAAGTAAAAGTTATCTTCTCCTAATCCTATGGTGCGATTGATATTTGGTTATACCTAGAATAACCATCTAAGAATCAATACCACCCTTTGCCTGCCAACCTATCTAGCATTTGATCCATGAATGACCTAGGGAAGTGATCTTTGAGTGTACATGCGTTCAACTTTCCATAGTCCGTATAGACATGCTAGCCCATGACTGGTCTCAATGGAATCAACTCGTTCTGCTCATTTGCCACCATAGTCATGCCGCCCTTTTTGGGGACACATTGCATCAGACTCACTCACTTGCTGTTAGAGATTGGATATATGACACCTGCGTCTAGACATTTAATTATCTCCTTTTTTAGCACCTCTTGCATTGGTGGATTGAGCCTACGCTTATGTTTTCTGCTTGAGATGCAATTTTCCTTTAGTTGAATTTTGTGAGTACATAACCCCGGAGGAATCCCGATAATGTCAGCAATTGTCCATCCGATTGCCCTCTTATATCTTATTTAGCTCAGCAACTAGAGCTTCAACCTACCATTTGACTAGATCGGCTGCCATGATGATTGGGAGTGCGTTATTACCTCCCACGAACACATACTGTGGATGACTATGTTATTCTTTCAACTTCAATACTGGAGGTTTTTAAATAGAGGGCTTCACTGGAGGAGTGGGTCTGTTCTTTAAATCTAAATCCAACTTCTTTGGATCATAAGAATACGACCCCATCCCTGCTAATGCATTCAACATCTCTTCATACACCTGAATATGATCATCATCAAAATTCATCATTACTATAGCTAGAAGGTCAACTGCATAGTTCTCTTCTCCAGGTGCTTCAACCATCTCTTCCTCTATAACATCAATAACGGAGACCACACTCATGTCTCTCGGCTATTTTATGGACTTACAGAGATTGAACCTTACCTCTTCGTTGTTCAGTCTGAACTTCAACTCTCCACTCTCCATATCCACCAACGCTCTTCCAGTTGCTAAGAATGGCCTACCCAATATGATAGGAACTTCAAAATCCACATCGCAGTCCAAGATTACAAAATCCTAATAAATATAAAATGTTCCACCTTAAGAAGCACATCATACAAAATACCCATGGGCTTCTTAACTGATTGGTCTGCCATTAACAATCTCATAGTAGTCGATTTTAGGGGCTCCCAATGCTAACTATCTGTATATGGCCAGCGACATCAAGTTGATGCTGGCACCCAAATCACACGGGGCTTTGACCAAGTTGAAGGCTCCAATTGTGCATGGAATTGTGAATGCACTTGGATCCTCCTCCTTCTGAACCAATGAATGTGAAGAGATCACACTGCAATGATGAATGTAGTCTGCTGGTTCATAGATGACAGTTCTCTTCTTTGTGACCAAGTCCTTCATGAACTTGGCATAACCTGGCATCTGTTCAAGGGCTTCTACTAATGGGATGTTTATTGATAATTGCTTCAACATGGAGATGAACTTGTGGGATTTACCATCTTCCACCTTCTTTTTCGATCTCTGGGGGAATAAAGGTGGAAGTCTTGGTATTTGAGTCAAAGGCATAACCACCCCCTTTCCTTTTGCTTAACCTTTACCCCCTTGACTATTTTCTATGACTTCTGGTCATATAGGCTCAACTGGATTCAGTTTCTCCCCTTCATCCTCAACTATGGGTTCTGTTTTTTGAAGAAAACTCCTCAATTTGCTCTGTGCCAATAGGTAGTCTTAGATAATTTCTTGCCATTTCTAGTTATAATAGCCATGAATTGGCTATCCTTTCTTGGATTCTGCACTGCATCACTTGGAAAGGTCCACTTTTCCTCTAATTAAGGGCTGCATACATTTTCCCCATGTTGTTCAGGTACTTAGCTTCTTCCGAGTCTGATCCATTTTCCTCTTGTCTGGCAGCTTTACCCACAACATTCACTTTCTCGAAGCACCTTGCAAGAAAATGCTTAGTAATCAATTCCAATTGAGTTTTCATATGTGACATACCTTGATCTCTCTCTTCTTCTTTTTGGCGTTGCTCAGTAGTTGACTCCACTACATAGGAGTTACCAGAGACTTCAGAGTTCTAGTGTGCCAAGCCCTATTAGTTTTAGTGACTCTATCCAGTATAGCTGCCGCCTCAGTGTAGGTTTGGACATGAATGACCCTCCAGTCATAGTATTAGCAATCGACTTAGTTGCCGAATTTTAGGGACCTGTAAAAAGTCTCCATCAAATGTTCATCAGACAATTTATAGTTGGGGCATTGCTTGAGTTTCCTATTGAATCGCATCCATGGCTCACTAGGTAGATGCCTAAAATTATTTATTTCATCTCTCAGTTGCAACATTCCAGAAGGAGGAAAGAATCTCTCAAGAAAAGCATCTTTCAGCTCTCTCCAATTCATAATCGAGTCCACCAACATCACTA